>RANZ01000302.1:0-46050 GCA_009805285.1 Neurospora terricola FGSC 1889 | reverse complement strand
CTCCATTGGCTCTGTCCTTGGCTCTCCGCTTCTCGATATCGATTTGATGTTTCAATGTGCCTCGATCCACTCCACCCCTCTAGCGCCATATTTGTGGGTCCAGAAACATGCTCTGGGTGGAGTCCTTTTAAGCACATATGACGGGACATGCCAGACAACCTAGCGCAAAGGGCAGTCCCGCCTGTCTGTCAACTGTCACTCATCTCCAGGCAATGAATGAATGCATCACGGAAACAACATCCAAACCACTCTCGCATCAAATCTTCTATCCCTCCAATCTACATATTATATCGCTCTACGCAGTATCGGACTTATAACCTCCTTTGGACCGACATCGTAACGGTAGATGTTCATATGCCGTGCGCAAGGTGAACAATCTACAGTCCGTTATTTGGAAACCTGACCGATTCTCATGAAATGTTGGCCAACAACTTGCTGCCGCAATCATCGTTTTCCAACTTAGCCGCGCATTTCCTCGCTTGGCTCGAGCCTCTACTTGACTTAGGCAAGTTGAAGACCCGAGACGAAAAGATCATCATACAAACTTCAAGTGTCTCCGTCCATTCCATCGCCGGTCTTCTGGGCTAGGTGACAACAGAGCTCACCGGGCTTCCCAGCCGGTACACCCGGAGGTCTGGGCACTTGACCATAAAGAGAGTTGGAACAATATCAGACTGGCAGACGGCCCTGTCTGGTACCGATATGCGTCTTTGAGATCTCTTCCTTGCCTACACATGACCATGACGGCTTGAAGGTCTGGCCAGAGACGGCAGAGTTGGGCCCGTTGTTACGGTCCTACAGACTGCCGAACCGCACCCCAGGTTAATACTACTTTGGTTAGTATTAATCTGTTCGGCTATTTTGCCTGYCACTAACGCAAAGTCAAGCTTACTTGATGCAATTACAAACTACACATCACCTCTTTGTGGTGCAAGTATAGAGTGCTCGTCTTCTCATGCTCATCGACTGTCCCCCAAGCCTTTCATGCTCCAGAGTCAAAGTGCCGCAAAAGGGGGTCCCACTCCCTTAGACGAGGACTAGACGGAGGAAAGAAAAACGAAGAGCGTATGAAAATCGGCTCTTCTTTCCGCTTCAAGTTTCACCAGCGTTTATTACTTCCGTTGTTTGCCGGCCCAGTCAGCCCGTGATGCCTGCGACCAAATACCTTACACTCTATCTGGTCAATAAGTCGACTCTTGTCTYGCTTGCTGGCAAGTTCGCAAGATTCGCACACGGAAAGAAAGAAGAGGGGAAGGAGCAGGAAAAAAAGGAAGGAGGGGAAGACATAGCGCTTTCCTAAGCCATACCTATAGTTGTAAGATGACCGTAGCTCGCTTATACGTCCTGCCCCATACTCAATGCCGCAAAGGAAAGCACACCCAACCTTCAATGGAAAACCAGGGCATGAGTTTCGGCGTGAACAAGAACTCCAGCCACCGCCCAGCTCAAGCAACAAGCAGAATACTAGGTAGCAATATGTTACACGCCGAAATCTCGAACGCGGGCGGATTTCTAATTGGGTGCCAGCGATGTAGCTGCCCGTCTGGCCCGTTGGTTCGGCCTCTAGGACCCCTCATTCTCTTTCCTTTCTCAACCGATCCTCTAAGGTTTCTCACCTTACGTTTGCACAGCTTCCGACTCTCGATACTTGCGTCTATGAACACGTTCTTGAGCAGAAGCAGGCAGGCAAGCGGGGCAAGGGTTGTTGGTGATTGTATGTATGTATGCCAATCCGGTTGAAATCTTGCATCTCCAGTCAGTGGCCTTGGGAATAGGTGCCCGCCCTTAGAGGTAACTCTCGCCCTGGTTTCGGTCAAAGCATCAGTCTGCTAACTACGCCGTAGAGGTGGGCAGTGCAAGTATTGGATGATGCTGAAAAGGCTCGCCATTACAGCCATCCTTCTTAGTCATGAGGCGGATAAGGCAACCACAAAAAGACCTTTCCGGCTGTCCCCAATTGCCATCTCACCATTTCATTGGGTGGCTCGCCCGAATTGACTTCCCCGAACATGGAAGCCTTCTGGAAGTGCACCTTTGAAGCCGGTGTGGGTAAGCAATGCGATGCCTCCCAGCTCGGATTGACAGCCTCATTGCGAAATATTTTTTTTCTACGCGGTAAGATCATGAACCATCTGAGTAACTGTCAACACTTCATCTTTCTCCCAATTGATAGACCAGAGTCATTCACTGTCCTTCGAAAGGGGTTCTGGATTACCCCGCGAGAACACACAACCGGATCTGACATCAGTTAACAGGCATCGAGACAGGTACCAGGAGAAAAAGGAAAGCATGCAGACGGGTAACCGCATCTTGACCGCCAGGCTTGTGATCAGAACGGATGCACCCACACTTTTAACCGCTTCACGTCCGTTTTCAGATACCAAGACGGCCGCGCACCTTTCCTGCGTTCGAAGTCCTTCACCCAAGCGAACAGATGGTGTCAAGACGAGTGAGTGACATGCTTTTCGTTTCTTATTTTCTGACATGCGCCATGTAGTCCGGATGGTGGTGTTGGTGTCTTGGTGTCGGAGTGTGGCATGGTGAGCGCCGGCTTAACGCCTGGCTCCAATCCAGCTCGTTGCCCGGCATGCCTGACTGATGAACACTCTCTTCCCTCACAATACCCTCCCGATCCTGCCACCATCCACGGGAGTGGACATCACCAACTAGGCATTTCCAAACGGGAATGAACCAGATCGCCGATGACGAACCACGTAGTTGGAAGTCCAGTCTAGTCCCGTTCCATGAGGGCCAGGAGCTCTCCCTGCCATTATGTAGCACAAATGCGGGTGTTTTCAACAACACCCCCTTGACGTTGACGTTAGTCTGTCTCTCTTTCTCATTCCCCACGCCTCCGTTGTAGGAAGCATGCAGATGAACAGGCAGGCAGGCAGGCAACACACCATCCCTCCCAGTCGGGCAAAGCCTGCCCCTTTCCAGGTGACGCTATACAAGGGCAAGGCTGCGAGATGATCTCGTCTTGCCTCGAATGCGGGCGCGGTGCTTCCTGGTTGATCGCTCCGTCACGGCATGTGTGTTCCAAAGGGACACTCGTGAAGTAGTCCCGTCCATGTTTGTGTCTAAATATTTACCTCTCGTTCCCGGCTATCTTTGCTGTCCTCTTCCCTTCTCTCCACATGCTTTTGGCTTTCCATTGTCAGTTGATTTGTCGAGTTTTCTCTCTTCGTCCTACTTGCAGAGTTTTGTATGAGAACTGGTCCTGTGTCTCACTTCCGAGACTGATTTTGCTCGGATGAACACAAGTACCTGATCCTAAAACCATCACTTCTCACCGGAACTGGACGCCCTCCTTCGCCGTTTCAAAAAGACCCATAGCGTCCAACTGCCCTTGCTCTTTCCAACTTCTCTATATAACACCTACACCTTCTTCAAACCCAAAACCGTACAAACAAAATGTCATTCCGACCCTCAAGCCGCACGTCCTCCTCCTCCACCTCCTCCGGCTCCTCCACCCGCACCTGCCGCGAAAAGCGTCTTCCCAACTCCGCAGCCGTCGACGCGCTCGTCTACTTTTGCGGTCGAGACCCGCGTAAGGTCAAAGCCATGCGTGTCTACGAGACGACATGCCTCGATAACGACACATCGGATGATTTCGATACGAGGAGCAGTTCCAGCAGCTCTAAACGCTCTACACATTCTGGGCTCTCATGGGTCAGTGGCGGCAGTAACTCTGGCAGAACAAAGCAGGAATTTTACTTCACTGAGTCCAGGGGGGGTGGGTATTGGTCTGGTAGTGCTAGTGCTGAATACGACTATGGGGAGCAACAACCGTCGGTAGCAGCGGCGAGGACAAAGAAATGGAAGCCGCCTAAGAGCGGGAGAGAGTCGCGTTCGTCGAAACGTTCTAGCAAAAGTGGTGGCAGTCACAGACACAGTCATGGGCATCGGCGACAAGGACCGCCGAGTGACATATGTGAGGAAGAAGAAGAGGAAGAATTCGACGACGGTACAGCCAATGACAGTGCCAGTGTCAGCGACGACGGAAGTGGAAGTGGTTTCAACGAATACGTCTATCGAGGAGGTGGAGGCCCTGGGGGCCCTGCGAGTTCGAGTTACAGTCCGAGTCCGTTCCCGCCTGGCCAGCCAGGCCCGGGTATGATGCCCCCTCCTTTTTCTTCTCCACCTCCTGGTGCTTACCCTCCCAATGGCGGCGGCTTCCCGGGACACCATCCCCAGTATAACCAGCAGCAACCGATTTACAATATGGGCGGTATGGGTGGTGGTCCTCCGCCACCGATGGCAACGATGACACCGCAAGGGGGATTCCATCCTCCTCCTCCGATGATGATGTCTGGTGGTGGTGGTGGTGGAGGAGGAGGACACTTTCAGCAGGACGTGAATGGCATTCAAGTGTTTATGCCTGAGTAAATACTGCGGTGATGAGGCACGCCAGAGGTTTAAATCATCAGTGGGTGGTTGGGGTGTAGGGAAGTGTGTGTGTTTGTTGCGTTGGACTAGATTTTTTGACTATTGGAGATTTGGCCTAGAGATGTCCTGGCGTGTGCTTGAATTTCTGTTTTTCTGATGGCAATCGTCTTGTAGGATTCGGGGACAGAAGCTTGGTGTGACTTGGTCTTGGGTGTATATGCAACTCATGCAACTTAGGACGAGGTAAGGGGGTGGGTGCACTGTGGAGTTTGTTTCTGGGACTGGTTGAAAGGAGGCCATGTATGGAAGATAACCGACGTTGAAGTAGCGTTGTTCTTGAGTTAACGCAAAAGTCGTAGTTCTCTGGTAAATTACCCACTGGCCTCAACTAGAATTCAAAACCGAAACAGCCAGGTTTGTCTTTAGACACGTTGGCTTCAATGGACTCCTAGCTTTGACAACTGATCTTTTTGGTTTCTTTCTGTTCTTCTTTTTTGGCTTGTGTTTGCATGTTTCCGTCAGCGTCAATTAATTTCTTCATCTGCTCGGTCCGGACGCTTATTCTGCGGAAATTCTTCAACCTGCGCCGCCCAGTTATCAAAGAAATCGATGGTGGAAGAGAGCGAGCAACTACCTATTTTTGTCATGGAAAATCAACGACGAACGAGTCAATGGGATCCGAAACCTTGAAAAAAGATGTTTAAACCGAGCTCTGTATGTTTTTCGTTGGAATGACGATAACTGGCAAAAAAATTAGACAAAGAGATAGCGAAGTGTGTGAGTAGTGCCTGAAACCGTGAAAAGGAACCTGAATAGCTTCCCTCTTCATGCTATAAACCTGTCAAGATAGAGCGGGTGGGTACTTTTGAGGCTCTTTCTATGCTCATTACTAGTATACGTCAGCGACATGGGATCTATACTCGATCATGCATGTAACCGAACTGTATACGAATGTCGGTTACATAGAGTAATGAGGTTCTAGGTCATTGACGGATGGCAACAGCCAACAGGCAAGACCAGGAAAATGAAGGGAAAAGCAGTTGAGATGGGTTACCTGGCAGCTTTTTGTTGGAGTCGTGACTACCTCTAGGTAGTAGTGTTTGTCATGGGTAGCAGCTGGTTACAAGAGAAGTGACCACTTGATTGATCCTGATTACGGCCATGATGACGATCTTGACGACGACCTTGCCGACAACCATGACGACACACTTCAAGGCTCGGTCATATTTGGTCTTGAGGTTGTTTTTCCCTTCGAAGCAGTGACGACTTCTTTGATGTTAGCACCCATGGCGCCGTCACGTTATCGCAAGCCCCGATTCTGTAGGATAGACCAGGGGAAAGGGCAGGTTCATAAGCTGGTGACCTGACCAAATCTATTGCCGAACTGTGTCGGAGTTAGATATTCAGTTTTGGGCAGTGCTAGATTGAAATGAGCTTGCCGGCGATAAGCGGGCTCGTGGCGGGCTTGTTGTGACGTGTCCGAGCCGGGGGTAGTGGTGAAGTGGGGCCGAACTTGTCCCAAAAGTGCGGAGGCCGCCGGTTGCACTGCCGAGATGACGGGGCCGGCGATGACGGCGATGACTGCAACTGCACAGCCGCCGCGTCGGAGGTCCCGAAAGCAGCGTTTATCGCTGATCTGGACCAAATGGAATTTCCGATTGGTTGATATGTAAGAGGGAGGTGGGGTACTGCTAAGCGGGCATGGCGGTTCAGGGTCTCCGGCATGAGGATTCCAATGTTTTGGGAAGGGTGGCCTCCAAACCCTTGACATCTTTCGCAAACACCTCGACACCAAATCTCATCCACTCAGCCCTACCACCTGCCGAAATGTGACAAGTCACTGAAGCCAGTTCTCTTCGGGATGCAACAGTCTGTTTGGCTCTATGCCTGGACACCGCCGCATGACGTACATACACGGTTATCATCGTGATGAGATCGATGGATGTGCTAGAGGGTTTTGAATGGCCAGAATACGCTGCGCTTTTGAGGTCGAGGTATGGCTCTTATGTCCAAAGTGGAAAGCCGATGTTAGCAGCCAGAGATATCATCGAAATGTTCTAGGCCCTGGTCTAAGCCGTCAAAGGGTCTCATCCCCGCCGGGTAAACCAGGTTTCGAGGCTATCGTCAACTGGAACAATTCGATGTCAGGAAGCCACCGATAATGAATTGTAGAGGGGCCTGGTGGAGGGTAGGTGAGACAACCTTACCGAGCTTACTACAGCGGCAGCCTAAACACCACATCACACCCTATCTACCCCACACTATTCCTGCCCACGAACAATGCTGAACCGCTCAGCCTGTTGGAGGTTCACTGCCTCAGGTTGTCTGCCTCGTCGACCAGGGTGAAGTTCCTGAAACTAAAGGGTGTTCGAGAAGGCCTCGAACAGCCCATCTCCATCAGGGGATTCGGAACAACCAAGCCTTTCACGACACTGATCACAATACAACAGTCCATGACGTCGTTCTTGTACCTCTATCGTTCGGAGATTTGGGTGACGATGGCGGGGTTAATGACTTCGACAACCAATTCACGGCGTGCAAAAGAAGCAAGTCAGCATCGCACTGCCATCCGTTCGTCAGACGCTAGGGCATGGTACAAGCAGTCATTGTCACGATCGACAAATCTCTGTCGTCTCCAGAGCCCTACGGATCTACGCCGCACCCTAGCAGGTTGACCGGGGACTGACCAGGAGGTTGGGTTCAGATCTTGGATGTTATCTTCACCAGGATCATACTGACCCTTGGAGACGCGACGAACGGCGTGGTAATCTACGTAAACCGTAAGTTACGTCTTCGGTGAGTAGTCAGCAGAGACACTCTCTCCCCGACTGAGGACGGCCTAGATTCTCAACCGGAACATTCCATTGTCAAGTTGTCAGCAACTAGGCGGCCGCAGGCATCAGCTACTTTACTGGTTGTGATCATCAACATCCTTACCACCGCCGAGGACGTATCCTAGCCGGTGACCAGTCCAACCTATCTGTCAAGTGGCAGAATGTCATTCGGAACTGATACCGATATTTCATGTGCATACCCTACTCCCTGCCTAACATTGCAACCCCATTCCGAACTTGGACATGCGTCATGCCGCGGTATCGACGGCCCCCCAGGTTTCCAACGTTTACTGTTCCGCTGTCACCGCCGGCCTGTATTTTGTGTGGGTGCTTCTGCCATGCAATGCCATCCCGTCATGCTCTGTAAGAGTTGCTGGATGGCTGTGAATGGCTGGCCGGAAGGGTGGGCGTGGTCAGCGTGGTGGTGGTGTTCCTCGCCTGCCTCCGGACCCGGCGTGGCTTGTTACCTTTCTTTGCTTTTCCCTCGGTTCTGCATGGAAACGATGAATGAATTAAGAATTGTTGAGGGCTTCCACTTTCTGACTCGGAGACCCGGCCATCACTGCAATATCCTTGCACGGCCAGATCACGGTTGCAAGCCACCTTTCAATCTTGCCCAGTGGCATTGCCCTGCACTGCGCTTCGAGCTGTACCAACTTGCAGCAAAGCCAGGGGTAGCAAGGAACTGGACTGGTATTGCATTGCATGCTGCATCTCTCTTGGGACCTGGTGCTGGCGGGGGCCCTTGCGTTATGCTGATGTGTGCTGCGGCTGCTTCTGACCCTCCTGATTCTGATTTGCACCTTACCCGATACGTGGATACTAGCACTTCGCTCAACTAGACCCTCTCCCAATTCTCTTCACATCACATGCATGGGATGACAAGGGACTATGTGTACCATGATACCTCCACGGCGCGTACACTCTCCTAGCTTTGTCCAAGTGGCAGTCGAGGAGATTGTTACTCGGTCTATCATTCGCTCTCTTTCTCTGCCTATCTCCATGTGAGGTACTTCTTCCAGAGGTATTCAGCTCCTGCCACTACCTTGCTGACTGTATTGCTGCCTGGCGGTTAACGTATCCTTACTCTTCATGAATCCATAAACCTGAGTATATAAGGACTCAACACCCTGTGTATTCTCTTCACGAGGCTTGACCGCTTATCCCAAGCATCCTCCAGTCGGCAGTACCGACGATCTGGAGCCTAAAGCCACTCATCCAAACGAACCCGAGGATATAAGTCGACTCTCTCTCCGTTTCCTCGAACACCTTGTTCAACCTCGCCTCTTCAAGGACATTCAACGGGGACACAAGTCCAGTTACGCCACTTCCTTCGTATTATATCACAGGTGTATCCAGTTTGGACCTCGGCACTCACCTACGTTATACCAACAACCTCCAAACTCGTCACTTTTATCCTGTTTCTCGTTTCACTACAGCTTGACGTTTTTCTCCGGTTTGTTCAATCCGGCGCAACGGCGAATTTGTGACACGTCAAACCATCTTCAAAGAAGACGAGAGCGGAGTAACTCCTACGGCCACAGATACAAATACACCGCCTCAGGAGATACGACAAACCAAAAGAGGGAGGGGCGAAAGGCAAACAGAATCGATATAAACCCATCACTCCTCTTTCCGCTGTTTCTTCCCCGGCTCAGATCTCCAGACAGGATCATCACAGAAAGCGGTATTCAGACCCGCTGCCCAGACGACCAACATGGACACTCTTCTCCAACATATGGCCGGGCAAACCACCTCATGCTCCGATGGGACCTCTTCTACCACGCCCGCCCCTGCTACCGGCTCCCCTGTGACCGGCCAAATGGTCCTTCTCGACATGTTCTTCCCCGGCTTTTCGACCTTCTCAGCTTTCGTCCAGAAGAACCTCAACATCGACCTCAACCTGTACATCCCGCTCGTCCTAATATGCGGCGCCCTCACGTTCGCCTGGCAGTACTTTAGCGAATACTGCTGGGACCTGATCGACCGCTACATGATGTCGGTCGTGGACGTGCGCACCGACGACGAGATCTACAACATGCTGATGGGCTGGGTGGCCGCGCAAAAGTTTGCCCAGGGCGCGCGACGGTTCGTCGTCAACACGAACCTGAACTCGCGCTTCTGGTGGCTGTGGCGGTATGACTACGACGACGAGGATGAGGACGGGACCGAGGAGGAGGGTGGTGGTGCCCACCACTCCTCCACCAAGGGGGCCGGAAAGAAAGCGTTGGCGTACACGCCCACGTTCGGCAGCCACTGGTTCTGGTACAAGGGGCGACTGCTGTGCTTCCGCCGACAACAGAGCCGCGACATGGCCGGTTTTTCGCTCCCCAGCGAGCGGGAGGAGATCTCCATCAAGTGCTTTGGCAGAAACCCCTGGATTCTGAAGGAGCTGTTGCTAGAGGCCAGACAGGTGTACATGAAGCGCGACGAGGCCAAGACGCTCATCTACCGCGGAACGACTAAAGGGTCGGGTAGTGAACCCATCTGGCAGCGATGCATGGCGCGCACCTCCCGGCCCTTTTCCACCGTCATCCTGAACGAGAAGGTCAAGAAGGAACTGATTGATGACGTGACGGATTACCTCAACCCGGCAACGCGGAGATGGTACGCCAACCGCGGCATCCCCTACCGCAGGGGCTACCTCCTTCACGGACCTCCCGGCACGGGCAAGTCCTCGTTGAGTTTGGCGCTGGCTGGGTTCTTCAAGATGAGGATCTACATCGTCAGCTTGTCTTCCATCGCTGCTAACGAGGAGAACCTCGCCTCTCTGTTTTCCGAGCTTCCGCGTCGGTGCGTCGTCCTTCTGGAGGATATCGACACCGCCGGCCTTACTCACACGCGCGAGGACGGCAAGGTCGTGGCGGTCGATGGTAGCGGCAGCGATGACATGGTTCCCGGTCAAATAACCGCAGGAGATGGTACAACCACCACCCCCACCCCCAGCGGCCGCCTCTCCCTCTCGGGCCTCCTCAACATCCTCGACGGCGTCGCCTCCCAAGAGGGTCGCGTCCTCATCATGACCACCAACCACCTCGAGAAGCTGGACAAAGCCCTGATCCGGCCGGGACGAGTCGATATGATCGTCGAGTTCGGGCGTGCAGATAAGGAGATGACGGCCGCTATTTTTCGGGCGATTTTTGCTCCGCTTGAAGGCGACGAGGTTGAGTCCGAAACACCCTCTTCCGATTCCTATTCCGGTTCCGGTTCTGTCTCCTCCTCCTCTCCCAAGGGTCTCTCCGCCTCACCTAACCCAGCAGCAGCCGAAGAGAAGAGGAAAAGCGACGACGCACGCCGCGAACTCGCCCGCGACGAAGCCACTCTCAAAGTCGTCGAACTAGCCGATCGCTTCGCGGATAAGATCCCCGCGCACGAGTTCAGCCCCGCCGAGATCCAAGGGCTTTTGCTGAAGCATAAGCGGAACGCAGCAGCGGCGGTGGAGGGGGCGGAGCAGTGGGTTGTGGAGACACGGAAGGAGAAGATGGAGAAGGAGTTGAGGGAGGCGAGGGAGCGGAGGGAGAGGGAGGAGAAGGAACAGGAGGAGGCGAAAAAGAAAGAACAAGAAGAAAAGGCTGACAAAGAGAAAAAGAAGGAAGGGGATGGTGAGAAGGAGGGAAAAGACGGGGCTAAGAAGGGGGGAACAACGGAGAAGAAGACGGAGAAAAAGAAGAACGACCGAAGGAGTAAAAAGCACACCAAAAAGTCCAAAAAGTCGTCGAGAAGGTCAAGAAGGAAAGCGACCAGCGACTCTGACTCCTCCGACTCGTCGTCGTCATCATCCGAATCCTCTCCATCCGAATCCGAATCTGAGTCTGAGTCCGAACCAGAAATTATTAAGGAGAAGAAGTCCAAGAGGAAACACTCGAAGAAGGATACATCACCACCTGCCCTGGTCAAGGAGGAGACTATCAAGGTCCAGGTTCAGGATCCAGTTATCACAACTCCGGAAGAGAACACTGAAGATGTGGCTGCCAATGAGGCCGTGGAACTCAAAGCCGTCAGTGTCGGAGACCTCCTCCCCCAGATCTCAGTAACAGAAGTAAAGGAAGTGAGGTCGACGGGATCAGAGGATGGGAAAGATTCTGGGTATGGAACGCCGTAGTAGTTGTCGTTTCCTGACCCGGGGGTCTGATGGATAGAGTTATGGTGTAGGTAGCACTTAAGGCGTTTGTGGACCTCTCGACTTACAAATTGTACGATTCATGACTGGGCGAAGTGATGGTTAAGACATGGGATGATAGAAATGTACGGCTGGGTCTGGTGTGTTTAGATTGGATGAAAGCAACATCACGATTTAATGTCGTCTTCTGTCACACAGCATCAAGGATATCCCACGAATTTCAAGCGTGCAAGTGTCTTGTTCAAGTCCTGAGCATCTCCAGATTTGGTCATGTAACATGTATATTTACATAAAATTCCCCGGTCCTCATAAGCCATCAACCGGCCATGATCGCCGATGAGTATTAGTATAAGGTATATGTGTAATATGTGTAAGAAGAATCGCAAAGCTTTCTTGCCCTTTAGCTTTTGCTTGTTTTCTTCTTCCTGTTCTTTCCCTTTATTTCCCTTCCCTTCCCAAGTCTCCCACTTTCTAGAGCGCGTTTGGATATCAAACCAACCCCTTTGCCTGAACCTTCCCAGTTCTAAGTAGATAGACAACCGGACCCCCTGATTTCACTTACTCCATAAAGTCATGACAAAGTGTACGTGATATCATCGCGGCCTCCAACTCTCTATGCCTGACCCCGGCCTAATTAATGTATAGTGGTATAATGCGAATTCCTCCCTTCCTTTTTCCATTATGAAGACGTTTAAGCCTTGATGGAGTATGTCCTCTTGAACATATCATCGACGTTCTCGAGGTAGTAAGTGCCGGGCTCGAGAGTAGAGACCTCACCCTTGGGGGTGTAGTTCTTCTGGAGATGGGCCTGCTTGCGGAGGTCGCACATCTGTACAAGCAATCGTTAGCATCGTGTTTGGCAATTTCGTTCGGGTCAGTCGGGGGGTACTCACGGCATCGTAGGACTCGGGGGGAACGGCCCGGCGGGCAGCGAGTCTGGCGGGGAGGTTGAGGGTCTTGGCGAGCTTCTCAGTGCTGCCAGCGACGCGGAAAGAGCAGAAAGAGGCAGCGAGACCGGAGCCGTAGCTGAAGAGGCCTATCCTCTTGCCCTCGAGCTGGGCGCTGTCGACGTGGCCGATGAGGGAGGCGAGACCGCCCCACACGCTACCGCAGTACATGTTACCGCAGAGGGTAGGGACCTGGATGGCCGGGTTGACGCGCTCCTGGAAGCGCTTCTTGGTGAGAGTCATGAAGGTCTTCTCGACAACCTTGTCGGTCAGGGACTTCTTGTAGTCCATGTCACGAACCTCGGGAGGAACGTCGGCGAAGACGGGGCTCTCGGGATTGGCGAGGTAGTCGTGGTAGAGGAGGCGAGCATACGACTTCTGGACGAGCTTGCAGGTAGGGGCGTGGAAGGCAAGGTAGTCGAAGCGGTCCAAGGGGGTCTTGGTGCTGTCCTCGGAGTGGCCGTTAACATCCTTGGTGAGGAGCTTCTCGCGCTGGTTGTAGGCGCGGTAGGCGCCGTCAAGAGCCTCGCTGTAGCAGTTGACGGAGTAGTGGCCATCGACGTAGGGGTACTCGCTGGTCAGGTCGGGCTTGTAGAAATCGTAGGCGTGGGCCATGTAGCTGCCGCGGAGACCGGGCTCGACGGCAATAGGGGCATCAGGGCCGACAAGCATGGCAACGCAGCCGGCACCACCGGTGGGGCGGGCATTGCCCTTGGCGTAGAGGGCGATATCACCAGCGACGACAATGGCGTCACGGCCGTCCCAGGCGGAGGACTCGATCCAGTTGATGGAGTTGAAGAAAGCGTTAGTACCACCGTAGCAGGCGTTGATGGTATCAACACCCTCAATGTTGGTGTTCTCGCCGAAAAGCTGCATCAGGACGGACTTGACGGACTTGGACTTGTCGAGAAGGGTCTCGGTACCGACCTCGAGGCGGCCGATCGTGTTGGTGTCGATCTCATAGTTCTTGAGGAGGCGGGAGACGGCAGTCAAGGCGAGAGAGTAGATGTCTGCAGGCACATGGCAAATCAGCCGCTGAAAAGGCGCGCAGAGGTGTAGCGGAATGGGAGGAAAGGGGAGAACTCACCCTCACGGTCGTCGCAGAAGGCCATCTTGGTCTGGCCGAGACCGATTGTGTACTTGCCCGCGCTAACGCCATCGAACTTTTCGAGCTCGGATTGCTCCACATACTAAAGTTAAGATGACAGCTGTCAGTTTGATGTGCCTGGATACGAAGCAAAAGCGCAGCGAGCAAAAGCCGGCGGAAAGCACAAGATATGTGCTGCTACGGTAGGCGAGAAGCATGTTGCGTCCCTGAGAGAATCTCTCGTTTCTTTGGAGGTGCAAAAAAGGGGGAGGGGGAGGGGCTAACGCGGCCGGCAGGAGATGCGCGTGTACGCAGCTAGCATAGGGTGTTGGACGTACCTGGCTGGGGAAGTAGATTTCGATGGCCTTGATGCCAATGTTCTGGGGACGGGTAGCCATCTTTGTGTGGGCAATTGGGATCTGGCGATTAACGTCGAGGGAAGGTTGAGGGAAGTGAGGAAGGGGAAGTGACGGAGGAGGAGAGGAAGAGGAGAGAAGGGCAAGAATATGGAGTAAAAATGAAGGAAGAGAAGATTGTCGTGTCCCGTTCAGGGGAGGGGTTGTTTTGAGAGATTGGGGGTCCTGGCGTAGAGACTTAGTGCCTGTGCTCCTGTCTACGGAGGGGCAAGTTTGGGGTTAGCGCGTGTCGTCCTATCTTTTGGCATTGCCCACTGGCATCCGTCCAACGATCCAACCCCAACTCTGGCCCCTTTTTCACCGCTGTTTGGCGCCGTTGTTGCCAGCGAGACTCTCTCTCTTCACTCAAGAGGTCCAGAAGGCTGGGGTCACTTTTTGGGTGGCCCTAGAATGCCAGGTGGTTCCATTCCCAGCAGAAAAAAAAGTGACCAAGGGACCTGCCAATGCTGCCACCACGCCAGTCCACTCAGGCTAGTGCCCCTGCCAATGCTGCCGCCCCTGAGTTGCCCCTTTCCCATGTCTCTCTTGACAACAACAAATCTGGGCTATCAGACTTGGGCCAAGCCGCCGCAACCACGCCCAACAAAAAAGCATGGACCAAGCTTCGGCACCGACATTGGACTGGACTGGTGGACAGGGGGTGATGGATGATGTGCAAAGATTATTGCCGGGTTTGATATACACACCTTTTTTTGATATCTCGATCGAGGATCAAGATATGATGTCTCTTTCTGTTCAAACTGAAGGTTGATGGAAAGAAGAAATCAAAACAAGAGGAGATTCAAACTCAGACGAAGATGGGGGACATCAGAGGTTCATATAGCATTTGTTGTTCCTCGAGAGCGGCCACTTGCCGGCAGGGAACAATGCGTAAAAAGGGGTCCAGACAATACCAATCGAGCGTGGCTCCCGACCAAGCCAAGGCCCTTCTACTGCACGACCAGCGATACTCAAGCAGGTCAGGACAAGGGTCTCGATGGGTCGCAGATGGATTTGAAGGACGATGTCGGAGAATCCTCATCAAAGGGGTAGCATTCACGTCAAGGGGAGATCTTTCTGAGCTTTGGGGGCAAGATGGGCGAACCACCGCAGCACACGCTGGAAGGGAAGCCATCACCATTTGGTTATGTAGACTGTCTCAGTTGGAGAAGCCGCAAGAAGAAAACATGGGTGTTGGTGCCAACTGCTACTTATACAGATACTTGCACCTACCTACCACTACTTACAGATGCACTTCTGTCTGAACTCCAATTTTGAAGACGATACCTCGAAAAAAACAGCGTGGCGGGTCGGACGGAACAAAAGTTGAACCCCACAAAAAATTGGTTGATCAAGCCATGCGAACATGCCATGCCAGCTTCCACCTGGTGGGCTGGTGAGGTGGCACCTAGCACGGCGGACAAAGGCGACTCGCCTCCGCAAATTCGTCAGTTTGCGAGACGCGACCCCCCGTCCCCGTTTTCGCGCATCTCAGGGATTGTTTTTCTTGTGTTCCTGAATGGGATAGGTAGGGGTAGTTAAGAGCTACCAGCTACCTTGCCTGTTGCCTTGCCGTGCTTACTGCAGTGCTTGCCCCTTGTTGCTCGGTGCCCCTCGGTGCAGACCGCCTTCCAAATGTCAACATGGCATGTAAACAAATGCATTCCCAACTCCCATTTTCTTTTTCCACTTCTTCAAGTTCCGACCCCTCTTCCGATATCTTCCTTGAATCTGATCTCGAGTTCGGCTTTGGCCCTTGCCCTGAAACAACGAGGACTTCCATGGTGCGCTTATTTCGGGAACACTCTCCTGCTTCGGAGCTCCACCGGCGAGTTATCAGATCTTTCTCTCCTTGCTCGTCTCATCAAAAGTGGGCATTCCTGCGTAAGAAAACGAGAAGAAGTGGAAACGTGGAAACTTGAGTGGAAAGAAAGTGGAGATTTTGCACACGTTACGGACGTACAGTACGGATGAAAAATCTGATAACAGTCTGTCGTCGTCGCATGGGGCGGATCTCGGTGGAGGTTTTCGGCGGCTCGGTTCGTGGTTCGGTGGAAAAAGAAGAGATGAGATGAACTTTATTTGTGCTTGGGGTGTTCGGTTGACTCGGAGTCGTGGAACAAGGAACGGAGTAACGAGATCTCTTTTTGGCTTTTGCAAGAAGCTCAAGGCCTATTCGTGATAGCTCTGAGCTTTTCGCGACTTTCTCAACGTCGGACATTTTTATTCTGCTTTTCGAAACAGCAAGCATGCGAATGCGGCATGAGTGAACCTGATTGGCGAGAGCTTGTCACACCGCCCGCTGCCGCTGCAGGAACCGTTCGACAGGCACACAGGCACATAAGACAACTCCGTGAACGGGACGGCAGTGTCACCCATATTCATCAGGTATCATAGTACACTCGCATGTAACAGGTATTACTGGCCTCTTGATATTGACCCGCGAGCCACTCTTCCAGCGGCGTGGCTGAAGCTGTTGTGAGCCTGTGACTATGTACTGACTACCATGATTTATTGTTCAACACAAATCCTGGGGAGGGTAAGCATGACAGGGCACGTGCCGGGCCATTTCCAAATCCACCTCATCACCCATCATCGGGGTCGGTATATCCAGGGCCAGAAACCAAGCCCAGTTCGGAATTTGCCCAGTCCCGCACATTTCTTGGACATGTATCTCAAGCTCTTTCGCTCTGCACCCAGAATGCGGACAATACACCCGCAAAGCCCCATTCTGGGGGGCGCTGAGTTGAGAAGACATATCCAGTAATGCGTGGGTGAGCGTGTGCATGAGTTTCTTTCTGGTAGTTTTTCCTTTCAAACGAAAAGTGCAAATGTTTGGAGGTACAGTATTTCGGACGAGATGTTGGGATGGAATTTGCAGCGAAGGCAGATTCGGAAATGTCTATGCCTATATAGGTTTAGGTTCCCGTTCAAGTGGGTACCAATGTCCCGTTGTGGTTTAGTGGCTCAGTGGCTACCACGTGGGGTTGTGCATCGCAACGTCCGCAACGTCATCCGTTCGATTCAGGTTGAGGGCAACTTTTCGGGGTTTTTCCCCAACGCCCAACGCTATGGGAGAGCTGTCCGGGCAAGTCCTGGGCACTCTCCCATGGTGAGTTCACCCCAGCGTATTTTCTCATATCCAGCGTTACTATCATATTATAGCGAAATATATCTATCTTCGAGCGAATATTTACCAGCGAATATCTACGAGCGAATATCTACCAGCGAATATTTACAAGCGAATATTTACCAGCGAATATCTACGAGCGAATGTCTTCGAGCGAATATCTACGAGCGACGGGAGGGATGTCCGGGCAAGTCCTAGGCACCTTTCCGTAGCGTATTCTTCTTTTTTAATCATCACCACCAGCGTTACTTTTTATACATGAACGTTCATATCCTTTTTTTATACTTAACGTTCATTTCCCAGTGCTACCAATCCTCAAATCATCACACTCATTCATCGCACGGCAAATTCTAGGGTGTCATTCGGAGTGTGTCGCTATCAGTCATCACGAATTCTTCACATGCTCGGTCGGAGCTTTCCAGGCCAGGAGTATCGCCGGTTCTCGGCCGACCCTTTACGGCTTCCTCTTCCATTGCGTCAAAACGTAGTCTCATTCACTCAGCCTGCCGAATCGAAGAGACCCATATAAAATATGGGGCGGGGTTGGGGGGGGGGGGGTGGGGGGTGAGAGAGGTCAATGTAACAGAGACTATCAAAACGTAGACCCGACGGAGAATTAGAAAAGAAATCTCTCAATTATTGCACTCACTCCGCCTTGAATACGACAGTTGGCTGGAGGCTGCTCGACTATGAAAGGAACGCATTACGTACATAGCCACATGGTTTGGGTGATATGGAGTCCATGTTGGGGCCAACAGATTTGGCTGAGAGCTTCACCAAGATCTGATAGTGAAATCCGTAGACATAAAAGGGCATCGTGAACGAAGAGACAATGGTTTGTTAATACTATGAATAATTCGCTACGATGGTGAATAACATTTGAACTATTCGATGAACATAAATGCGGATATTCATGTCATTCACCCGTTTAGACTGCAAAGAAAGACATCCCCAGAATGGGATTTCTCAACTCAACCAGTCGCGCCGGTGAACATTTATTACACCTTACCCACCCACTACTCCAGCCTGCCAACCCCCCCCCCCCCCCCCCTTCTCCCAAAAAAAAAGAACAATGAACCCGCCAAGCTATAATTCTACCTGAGAACAACAGTGTGTAAACGATTCACATTAACTACCCACATCCACCCTATCCTTTCCTACTGATGATCCTCAGAACGGCGGATTTTCAGCAAAGTACCTAACCGCCAAGTACTTAGGATCAAACGTCAACTCCTGCTTCATCGCCACATCCAACAACCAATCCGACACCACAATCCTCGGCTCCATGTTCCCCTTCTTCGCCATCTCCTCAAACTTTGGCCACATCGCCTTCTCAGCCGCGCTCTGCGACGTCAACAAGTAAACCGGCTCAGGCGGTGCCCCTCCGTCTTCCTCAGGCGTAGTAGGCTTGATGGCCGACCCTCCGCGACCACGGAAAACCTTGAAGATGGCCCCGTTGGCCTCGGCGATGGTCTGATAGCTCTGCACCCCGTTCTTGATCTCGGCCGTGCAGAAGATGGGCACGCCCCAGAGCAGACGGCTGCGGTTGGCGCGGGCGCGCGAGATGGCCGTCTCGAGGGTGACGCCGAACCGGGCTTCGTTTTCCTTGTCGACGAGCAGGTAGTCCTTGATAGGGAGGACCTTGCCGGCTTCGATGCAGGCGGTGACGAAATCGGACGAGATGACCTCCGGGCCGCGAGCCAGACAACGGAGAAACTTCATAGTTCTAACCATACGCGGCGCGGCGAGGTAGTCGCAGGGAACATTGTCTTGGACGATTTGTATGCCCATGGCGCGCAATTTTCGCTGGTGTCAAAGTTAGCTAATGTTGTGCATACGTTGGGGAAAAGGTAACCACTCACCCTATCTGCCTCCTCTCGAATCTTGTCGTTTACCCATCTCTTGTAGCCTGTCAAGCAGATGCGCATCTCTACTGGGCCTGACGAGACCCTGGCCTTCTTGGCCGGACGCTTCTGTCCTGTCTCGTCCTCCTCTCCCTCTCCTTCTGCTGGACTTGACTCCTTCACGGACCGATCCCTGTCGATTTGGTCTGCGGCCCGCTTGCCGCCCCATGGACCGTCCTTCCCTGTGCGCTTCTTTTCCTTCTCATACAGAGCAATATCTGGTGCCAGTTGGTGGAGCTTGGACAGCGCCTTATCCTTGGCGCTCCGGCTACCGCTGGACATCACTGATGGTGTATCGTTTTCCTTTCCACGTGTAGTCCGGGTGGTCTTTGCTGGCGTTTGGATATTTTGCTTATTCTGCGTCCCTCGTGGTGGCTTACTGGCTGCCTTTCCACCGAGTGGACTCGATTCGCTCGCGATTCCGACATCGGTCTCTGCCAAGTTGGAGGCATACACATTCTTGTTCGCAGCGTCATTTGCCTTGCGCCTTTTCTTCGCTGCCGTGCTAAGAGCTTCTTTACCACCGGGGAAGTATACCTCGCGCAACTTCTGTTCGTCGAAAAAGGTGCTGCCAATGATCTCGCCTAGATTTGTCCTAGGCGGGAAGTGTTGGTACCTGGGGTTAGAAAATGTCTGAACTTCGCACTTGGCGTAGCTATCTTCGATCCAGAGATGGTTGACAATTTCAATGTTCCATTCCTTGGCCGCCTCACACTTCTCACCGTTCATCCGAGCCGTGATCAGGTGGGTATTGTCGGCCTTCATGGTCTTGGTGTATGTTGCGCCCGCCGCAGTAATGAGATTTTCGAGGTATACTCTAGCGTCACCTCCATAGTTCGATAGTGTGATCTTCATCCCCTTGAATCCGGGAATCCCATCTCGTGGTATCGGGTAGTGCAGAAGTCGTCGTGTAGGCCTCGTCCATTCATTATGTACGATGAGATAGTACAGCCAAGCAAGGTTGCCCACGTCTTTCCCTTGCTGTGCCGCCCGTTTATACTCGTCCCCGTCGCGATATTGGCACACATACATATCGCATGCATCGACATCATCCACGACCTCGCCGTCGCTTTGCTCGATCAGAGTGTTTAAGATGTTTCGCAGCCGGGCGTTGATAGGGAGATCTTGAGATATCATGACCTTCTTCTGAGCGAAGACGACAACCTTTTCCCTCTCCTTCCCCGGCATTACAGCACTAGGTATAACGGAGGTGGCACCTTCCACGGCCTCGCTCGTTGGGATTTTGATATCTTCGTCGGGCCCTGTGCGCAAGATCTCGGGGTCGGGGAGCATATAAGGTGCTTCGCTGATTCGCCTCCCTAGCCTAAAGCAGTCATCGAACCAGTGCGGAAGGACAATCTTGCACTTGGGGTTCTTCTTCTGGGCCTCCTGGCACTTTTCGTGGTCCATGGACAGGGCGCAAATATGGGTGGTTTGACGCGTCAAGTCCTTTGATTCCATACCACCAAGCGCCATGGTCGCACCAATAATGGTCTCCTTGTCGGACTCGGGGATATCGGCACAGGTGAGGATGACATTGGAGAAGATCATTCTAGGATCGGGGGAGTACGGCCTCACTTGGGCGACCTTGTTCCGTGCTAGCGTGATTTTGATCCAGTTGGTGTTGACGACGGGGATCATGTATTGGAGGGCATCGTGGTATTGCTCGAAGTCGATCGTGTTCGCGACAATATGGGTCGCGTGTTCTAGAGGAATTTTGCCGTCTTTCGTTGGCTCGAGAACTTGGGCGCCATGCTTTTGTACAAGCTTGGACAACTACAGATTGCTGAGGTGTTAGGAGCTTGTGGACCTCGCATCAAGTAGAGTAAAGAGAAGACGTACTTCTGAGATAAGACTAGCCGACAGTGACTTGCTTTGCACAAAGTAGATGAAGCAGCTATCGAGCAGACCCGGCTTCTCGTTTTCTCCGGCCATTTTGGTGATGCAAACGCGGTTTCGCTGGATTAATTACAGGTTATGCAGGAAGCGTCGAAGCGCCGAGTCTTGAGTCGGTTCTATTCGATTTCCATGGGCGAATGGTGGCCAGAACTGAGGGTGGTGGTTTGTAAAAGCGACAGGCAGATGCAGATTGGCGATGCGACCAGCGGTTGTTGATTGGAAGAACGTTCAATTGTCTTTTGTTTCGTTGTCTGCCACTGGCAAATTGGAGCCACTGCAGGCGACGCGATCGGAAAAAGCCAGTGTGGGACCATGACGCGAACTAGGCACGCTGTATCACATGACCGTGGAATAACCTTCTGCTATGTACAGTTTAATGGATTGCCTTGTCTTAACTCCGTTGTGTAAGGGCTTCCACTTACATTCCGTTCCCCCCGCTTTCCTTGTTAGTGTTCGGGATTGGGGATGCACTCTTGATAAGCTCGACAAGTCAACGAACTGCCAGAAAACACCGAAAAGCTGCCTCAATGGTTCTTCGTTGAATCTGGAAGGGAAGAGCTTGATTGATCACCTTTCTTGTTTGTAATGTGTTCATACTAGCCGTTTTCGATGTGAGGCACTGTCTTATGGCCGTACCTGGTACGTACCCGACTTGCACGCCGACTACGATAAAGTTCCAGGTTTGATGGATTGCCGATCACCGCTACAACTCAAAAGAGCTTTGGCACAACACCAAGCACTACTGATGAGCGATAGTCACATAGTATCTCCCTTATTCAATTTAATCATTGTTCTCAATCATAAACAAYGGGTTGTCGAAAACTGATAGTGTACGGTATCACGCAATGGAATCCGGGGGTCGATTTCCGGGGCTAGTCGCTGCCACAACAGCCGGCGCCACGATGGCTTTATGCCTCGGTAGTTCGTCCCGTAACAGTCGGCTCAGTAATCAACCTAAACCCCACGATCGACAACCCCGGATTTTAGTCAACACTTCCTTATTTGATCTCCCCGTGAACCCCATTTGATCGTGTTACCAGAATCCCCTCAACCCGACTCGTCAGTTTCGGGATCATATCAGAGTTGTCGTTTGTTTCATCCAACTGGCACGTCCATCACTCGAGATATACACTCCAGGCACACAACACAAGCGACTACACGCCTAAAGTGTGACAAAACAACTGTCAACATATCAGCTTGTACACAAACATCAGAGACATAGCAACACAAGCAATTGGAAGAAAGGACACTCTCATCCCCACCCACCGCCACAATGGCCTCCTCCTTCATCATCAAGGAGCACAAGGTCGAGGGTCAACACATCCGTGATTATGCCCATGCTACTGCCAACTCCCAAGAAGAGATCCTCTACCTATCCGTAAAGCAATACATCCCCAAGAGCAACCCCAATCCTCAGCCGGGCGACCTGACCATCATCGGCGCTCACGCCAATGGCTTCGTCAAAGTCAGTTACTCTCACAAACACTTAACCCAAAATCTCGTGTGTTCGTCAGTCACTAACACCCCTCTCCAGGAACTCTACGAGCCCCTCTGGGAAGACCTCGTCAAAGCCCTCTCCACCCGGGGCATCAGAATCCGCTCCATCTTCATCGCCGACGCCGCCTGGCAAGGCCAATCGGGTCTGATCAACGAGTCTAGTCTGGGCAACGACCCATCCTGGTACGACCACGCGCGCGACCTCCTCTGCGTCGTCAACGCCCTTCGGCGCGAGATGCCACGCCCGCTAGTCGGAATCGGCCACTCCTTCGGCGGCAACACCATCGTCTCTCTCTCTCTCTTACACCCGCGCCTCTTCTCCTCGCTCGTCCTGCTCGACCCGGTCATCTCCAAGTTCACCAAGCGCGGTCCCACCTACGGCTTCATGCCTATGAAGCAATCAGCCTATAGGCGGGACGTCTGGCCTTCACGGGCAGCGGCGGCGGAGGGGTTCAGGAAGAATAAGTTTTACCAGACTTGGGACCCGAGATGTCTGGAGGTGTTGGTTAACCATGGTTTGCGCCGGGTTTCTTCTCCGGAGGATAAGGGTAAGGATAACGAGGAAGTCACGCTCACGACGTCCAAACATCAGGAGTGCTTCACCTACTACCGCCCTAAGAAACAAGATCAACCGGTGCCGGACTTGCCCCCCGATCAGGCTGTTGACTCTAACTTCCCATTCTACCGCGCCGAAGGCACGATGACTACCAACTTCCTGCCGCACCTGCGCCCCGGTGTGCTTTGGGTGTTTGGATCCACGTCCGACGTCTGTCCCCCGGAGACGCGCGAGGAGAAGCTGGAGCTTACGGGTACGGGCTGGAACGGGAGTGGTGGGGCGAAGGCGGGCAGGGTGGAGGTGCGCACGGTTGAGGGTTATGGGCATTTGGTGCCGATGGAGGCGACGACCAGGTGTGCGGAGGAGGCGGCTGAGTTTATTGCTAAGGATTTGGAGAAGGTCTGGAGGAAGGAGGATGAGGAGTTCAGGAAGGTTTGGAAGGGAAGGGAGGGGACGGAGAAGAGGGTGCTTAGTAAGGAGTTTTTGGAGTTGATGGGACCGCCGCGGGGGAGGAAGAAGCCTGGGAAGGAGGGGGCTAAGTTGTGAGGATGAGCTGAGGTGAATTCTTGTTTTGTTATTGGCTTTTTTGGTGGCCCGGATCTTTGTCAGTTATCATGACTTCATGAAAGCGATTGTCAGCATTTCGGCCGATTCAGGATAAAAAGCGCTATTACACCATTGCCCAAAATTTTCTGGTACCGTGAACCTTGTGAATTATAACAATTAAACATTACCGCTACATTGCGTATGTACTTGTCCTCGATAGGTCTGCCTCACATATATGAACCCTTTTCGGCGACCAACAGCCATAAAAACACTCCCGGAATAAAGATCCGACCTGCCCACTCCGGGCATCGACATGAATAACAGTGTGCCAGCCTCGTTGTTTTCTACGCAGGACTGCTTCCACACACACCGCTGCCTATCCAGGGTAAATATTCTCCCTGGACTTGTATCGTCTGCTAGTATGGGCTTCTCTGTGCGAGGTTTCAGAGATAGTACCGTGTGGTAGCTGAAGATAGATCCCGTGTGTCCTTATGCACCCCATGTTTCGGGAGATTGTGTGCATCCACGATGAAGAGTGGGTTTTAGTTGTTGTTGTACGTAGTGATGTTGCTGATAGAATATCGATAGCCCTTACGGAACTCGATAGAAACATGCTGAGCCTAGCTCAGAGTTCCGGTGTGGCATTCTTCTCAATATCCATGACACGGACCGCACAATATGCGAGTTCGACAGTTACACCACAATGAGGTTGTATCCAGGTTCTCTTGCGAAGGTGGGACTCCCCATGCCTAAAAAACAGTTGTCAAAATCGCCGCCCGGATCCCAAGCTACCAACAATGACACCTAGTCGAGATCCCGCTGGCGGCGATCCTGAACTGTCTCTGTTTGGGGCACTTTGGCTTGTTCCAACTCTCGCTGAAAGCTCTCCTCAACATTCCTGAGGTCTTGCAAGTGCTGCTGCTTGCGTAACTCGTCTGGATAGCAAGTTAGCGCCATCCAGTCAAACAAGGTCACGCGCTCCGACTCGGGCACCGGGAACGGTGGGGGTGAGTATGGTGGAAGATCTTCGAGCTTGAGCGGACCTTGAGCGACTAGTTCTAACGAGCGTGCGATCGCTTCGGTCAATTTCCTGGGTTACAGATATTAGCCATCTAGTCTGGAAGATGGGGGTCACGCATGGGAGCATAAATAATTAATGGGTGAGAGAACCTACCCTAGCCTGCCGTACACAGCGTCTCCTGTGGATTCCAACTCTTCAGCAAGCTCAGCTTGGTGGTTGTCCATCAGAGTTGGGTTCGGAACGACTACCAATGGTCCCTGAAGTCGGAGCACTTCCAGGATTGTTCCAGAGCCTGACCACTTAGTTATTCCATGTTCTCAAGGAGACAAAAGATGATAATATGATAAAAAGGGCAATCTCACCGGCGTGAGCAACCACCACACCCGGCAGTCTCACAGACTTCTCGCCCCGTGACCTGACATAATGCTTGGTCATGTTCTCCGTAAAAGCAAAACATTCTATCCTGACGGAACAAGGAGGCAAAGCTTTGACTTGCGCATCGAACCACTCAAAGTCCTCGCCGCATTGTACTTTGAGAAGGTCGAAGTTGTTGTCGGCCAGACAGGTGAGGAACTCTGGTTTAATGACTTCTGAAAGCAACGGGCGGAAGCCGGCGGTGGCGCCCACTGTGACGAAGCATTGCCGGCCTTCTATGCTGGTTCCCTCGATTGAAGTGGAGTTGTTATCTCTGCGGTTACTATTCGTCTGCTCTTCGCTGAGCTTCGGGCGTTTGGCTTCGCCTTCTCCTTTGCTTTCCTCGCCAATTCCCAGACCCTCGCCAGCATTTGTTGAATGTCCTTCAGGACTGACTGTTGTGATTGCGCTGGCATCACGTTTCTGACCAGCAATCTGTTGAGGGTCCGTTGCCTCAGTGTCAGTGGTAGGCTTTGTTGTCGTCGAATGGTCCATCTCGTCCGTGGTGCGTCGGTCAGTGAAGTGTGGTCAGGATATCCGTGAACCAAGAAGGCGCTCCCAAATAACTCTCGATATGAAATGAGAATGCGGGAGAAGAATAGATTTCGTTGGTTATATATGCTCGATTAAGTTAGGTCAGGAAAGTGAAGTACGCAGTTTGATGTTGATGCTGAATGTTGAATCGAACAAGGAGGTGCGGTAAGGGTACCTGATTGCGGTACTTGTGAGAGAGGTACTTGGAGCTGGACGTTACGCCTATTGCTGGTGGGTCGCGGCAGGGAAGGTACTTGTAGCGAGGTACCTTGAAATGGGGAAGCTGCAGGGACGTCAAGGTTGCTAAAGTGTGGCGGGGCACCTCTCTTCAGCGCTGTCGAGTTGTGGCTTACGCTCCCCTCCGGACCCCTCCGGCTAAGTACGCTGCCCGCCCGCAATTGAGGCTGAGCCCAAATTTTTTGGATAGCTCTGGGCGCGATTGCGAGAGTCCGGCTCCCGAGCGCCCGTGTCCCCATCCCGAGTTGTCGCCCGGTCGCCCTCCACTATCGAGTCCCGATCCCGACTCCCCCGCGCGCCAAATTCCCACACACCAAGCAGCGTCACGGTCGCCCCTCCTCCGTCCGGACACAACAAACGACAACCCCCCGGGATGGCTTCCTCCGCCAATGCGCTCCGGCTCGGTCTCCGGACATGTAGTCGCCAAACACAAACATCCAGTCTCCGCGTCGCCGCCATCCAGCGCCGGGCCCTCTCCGCCACCGCGACACGATGTGAGGGCGTCCCCGTACTAAAGAGAGAAGACGATGCCAAGCTCGAGTTCACCCGCCCCTACAACCCCGGCGAGTTCCTGTCCGAAAAGCTGAGGTCGGACGACCTTCAGGACTGGGAGCGCGAGCGCTACGAGCGCGCCCTCACCTCGTGGGAGCAGACGCCCGACGACCTCAAGAGGGGGTGGTCGAGCATGATCAGAGACATTGAGCATGCGGCGGCGCCGCTAAGGAGGGTGGTCATGCCCAGGAAACAGACCTTCTGGTACGAGGAGGAGAAGGACACGGATCTCATCACCAACGAGGACGGCGAGGACGACTTCCACGAGAACGACATTATGAGTCTGGGTCACGGCAAGCTGGAGGAGCACCGCGAGTTCCGCGAGTATGCGCGCATCGCCGTCTGGGAGATGCCGCTGCTTTCCAAGTACGCCAAGCCTTTCGTGCCGCCGACGAGCGAGGAGGTCCTGCGCTTCCGCTACACCACCTACATGGGCGAATTCCACCCTGCCGACAGGAAGGTCGTGGTCGAGTTCTGCCCCAAGGATCTGCGAGACCTCACCGAGATCCAGCAGCGCAAGCTTATGAAGCTGGCCGGACCCCGTTACAACCCCGAGAAGGACATTATCAAGATGAGCTGCGAGAAGTTTGAGCACCAGGCCCAGAATAAGCGCTATCTCGGCGATCTGATTGAGAAGATGATTGCTGCTGCCAAGGTACTGCTTTCCATGCATCTCTTTTTCCAGGGCGACTCCAAGAGCCATTGCTAACGTAACTCTTTTACCACTACTATAGGATCCTAAAGATACCTTTGAGGACATCCCTCTCGATACCCGTCACCACACTTTCTCCAAGAAGATCTCTTTCCCCAAGGAGTGGCTCCTTACGGAGGACCGCAAGAAGGAGCTTGAAGCCGCCAGGCAGCATGCCCTCTTGAAGGATGCTGAGAAGGTTGTCCAAGGCGCCTTGGTGGATGGCGCTGATATTGTTAAGCAGTACCTGGAATCCGGCGCTGCTGAGGCTCTGCATGCCGTGCCTGTCATGGCGGGCCGCGGCGGCAAGGCTCTTCCCGGAGGCAAGGGTGGAAAGATGCAGCGCAGCAAGAGGTGAGGTGGAGCAGTGATGAAGCAAGGGGGGGTTAAGTGTGTGCTGAACGAAGGAAACAAACGAAAGGAGGGGCGAAGCCAGGGAGGGCTGGGCTGGGAAAAGAAAAGGCAACCAGTTTATAACATGACTGTTGCTGGCTTCGCTCCCGCAAACCGAGTTTGTTTTAGCCAGTGAAGCTTCTGGGGCGGAAAGGGGAAGCTGGCTATTGTATAAGAAACCTAGTGTACGCCATCTGTCTGTATTAACATGTGAAGAAAGTCTGGCAGGTTTTGGGACGGACAAGAAGAGTGACATGTGTCTGTTTGTAATTGCAGACCTTTTGACGAAGGTCAACGATGTTCAAACGTGCGCGAAACAAAGACGATCTGAGCCCGACTCAACAACGTCGACTTCTCGAACCGAACCCTAATACCATACCCAGTTTCCCCGTACTCTAAGACGACGGCCATCATTTCGGTTTCTTCGCGCCAACATGGTCGCGCTTACATCGGATAGCGGCAGATCTGCGGCATTCTGTAATTAGGAAGCGCGCGGTTAAGGCCAAGACTTTGGGGCTGTTTGCCATTGGGTTGGACAGCAACGCCAAAGAGGAACCTGGGACAAGCCACAACCACAGGACAATTCCCTTGTTGAACAAGAATGTACCTCGTTACATCTGGTGATCGAGATTTATAGATAACCCGTCTCGTCTTGTTTCCATCAAAAATGTTGGTCTTTTTTTGCGGCAATCATTCAGCCTAGGATGAGAAGTAGATATTCCACTTGAAATACTTGACCGAGGACAACGAATTGACAGGACAACAACAAGCCACGCGGGAGGAATGGAGGAAGCTTCCGTTCCGTAGATGTGGCGTTTGCTTATCGTCCGCTCAGCACATGTTTTGTAGTTTTGACTGGACATCCATGTGTGCTCGAGCTGATTTCCTGTTTGAGAACTCGTCACTCCGCGTTTCAAATTTTTTCACGGTTTGGGTGGCTACACGCGTAGTTCTTGGGTTGTACCCGGATCCGGGACATCCTCCCTCAAGAGACTTGGTTGGGAGGTGACGCCGTTTCACACTTCGGAGCTTATACGCAGGGGGGAAGCTCGAAAAGGTCTTGGGTGTCATGAGCCAATCACTAATATCAGGTTGAAGGAATTTGGTACCTGCACTAGCCAGGGTTGACTACAGGATATTGACCGTTTAATGGGGTATTACAGCCAGTATTCTGTACCCCCATTAATGGCAACGTACTTCCCCACAGCTGGATGGCCCGGCAACTCCACCAATTGATGGTGTCGTTCCATGGGAATTCGACGATGCAGGGGTTGAAGGCAAGACGGTTGGCTGGGGGCCACGGGTCGGTTGAGATCCAAGCCATTGGCGTCCACCTCAACGCCGCCTTGGCCTCGCATTGGCCCCTTTCGCCTTGGTTCCTGGTGTTCCTGGCGTTCCTGGCGACTGTCCCGGGCCCTCCCCGTCTCGAAGAATTGCAGAAATGAGACCCTTGCTTGCTGTCCATTCGCAGAATCTCATCTTCGGCCACTCTCTCTGCTCTGGCCCTGGGCTTCTCTCTTCCATCCCTTCTCACCAATCTCTGGCCCGGACTTGTGTGTCTTTTTCTGCTCTGGTCCGCCCTCCCCTGGCATTGGATTCCCTTACCACGTTCCTTCATATTTTTTCCAGTCGTAGAAGGTCTTTGGATTTGGATACGCGCGAAGGGATATGCCCAGTCTCTCATTTTATTTCCGTCTCTCTTGGATTCGAAGCCAGCGAGTCGCTTTACAATAGCAATCAACAACATCAGTCAATAAGTCCTTCCTTCATTTGAGACTTTCATCCCGTCTCCAATTGACCACACAATATACCCAACTACCTCGACCACAATAGCAATCGGGTCGACAATAACTTGCGACACCGCAAACACGCAAGCCCGCTTTTGACCTGGCGATCAAACGTCAATCCGGTCGCGTCGGCCCACGGTCCCTTCTCCAGTCCTTTCCAGTCCTCGAAACTCGACCTGTCGATCCGGCCTCTGCCACCCAAACAGTGTCCATCACTGCCCATCACTTTGCCAATCGCTGGCCCCGTCCCGTCCTCCGCGCGCGCCCTCCGCAGTCTGCACCCAGCGAACGAGTCAACGAGTAACAAGTCGACGAGTCAATCGCCGAACAAGTCGGTCCCTCGAATTACTTGCTTGCTTGCCCGCTTGCCGCCCGCATGCTGGCTGACCCTCCCGATTCCGATTCGCAAACGCACGCAAATCCTCGGCGGCGCTTCCACAACCCTTGTGAATCTGCGGCAATGCGACTCCAGCTGGAATAGGGCTTGACGGTTCCTCCACACAGCGAAGGAAGCGACCCACTCATTTACACAGCCAACTGCTTCTTCTTTCCTTACATCGATCATCCTTTCTTCTTCTTTCCCTCACCAACTTCGTCGTCGTCGACACCATCATCGACGTCGCGACCCTGGAGTGTCTGACCCCTTCACAGAGGTAGGCACAGTCGATACCATCGCTGGACGAGGAACGACTTGTGCCGACGGCGGGTCCGGGAGCATTCCACTCATTATCTTCTTCACTCTTTTGGGTTCATCTCATTTGGTCTCGACTGTGTCGATTGACCTTACTCTTTTTTCTTTACTTGCCCAACTAGGATTTCTTTTGGGCAGTTTTACTTGCCCCTCAACTTCTTGACAAGATGGGGTTCCTTGACTTGTTCCGGCGAAAGGTGACTTACCAACCGGAACAAAAATGGGATTTTATCGTGAGTCTCTCTCAGCCATAACCCAATGGTCCCTTGCGCCTACTAACTGGCATCTAGAGTCTCAATGACTTCAAGTCCACATCAGTCTTTACCCCTCTAGCGTACGCCTACCTATGGGTTTCCATCTTCATCTCTTGCGCCGTCTACGTCGTCGACATCTTCACCATGGTTCAACTTTTGGCTTTCAAGAAGTGGTCTTCCCAGGTTCAACCAACCTCACTCATTCCTATCGATGTATCAAAGTGGATTTTCACCATCTGCATCATCCTTTCTGCTGTCAACCTCATATACGAGCATATTCGTGCCAACCGGGCTATGCGCAGCGGAAGTGTCGCCGAATCGTTCCTTGATCACTTGGCCGCGAAACTCGAGAGTTTGCGGATTTTTGGAGGAAAAGGATGGAAGCGATTCCTGGTTTTCGCCGCGTTGACCGAGAGTAAAAAGGGCGCAGAGTACATTGCTCTGTTCTGCTATTTTAACTTCCAATGTAAGTCTCCATTACCACATATCCCCCTCTGTCGCCGTTGACCCAAGTTATACTCACAAACGTGCTTATCAGCATGGATCCGTGTCCTTCTCTGTTCTGGACCTCGACAGGTTGTCAATGGATTCACCCTATATTCTTTTTACAACAGTAACCTCAGAGTAGACGGGAAGGATTTTGGAACCTCGATAATGGATTTCTTCAGAAAGATCGAGGCGTTTGCTGAGAACGACTACCGCCAAGCTGCTACTCTATCCGGCATGTGCTTTACACTGGTCATCTGGATCTTTTCATTCTTGTCACTGCTGCTCTCCGGAGTCTTGTTTGTTTGTTTCTTGTGGTGTTACATCCCTCGTGCGGATGGCGGCTTGACTGGATTCTGCGAGCGCAAGGTCAACAAGCGCTTAAAGCAGATTGTATCGGCCAAGATCAACGCGGCAATGGCTGAGGAGGAAGAAAAGAGGAGGAAGGTGCAAATGAAAGCGGCCAAGAAGAAGGGCGAGGATAGGCCGATGACGATGAAGGCGACGCTACCGAACGTCGGCGTTAGCATTGAAAGCAGAACCGAGAAGTTGCCCGAAATGCCATCGCTCAGCAGGCAAGATACGATGGCTACACTTCCGGCCTACACCTCCCGACCCTCTACCCCCGGAGGCTACGAGCTTGGTTCGATCGAAAAGCGACCGATGCCGCCGTCTCGTGCAGGGACTTTTGCAACGCAATTTTCGGGCACCTCCAGTACGTCACTCATCGGTGCAGCTGCCGAGCCCGCTAGACAGCGCGCCAATGATGTCCCTACTGTTCCCAGGATCGATATGAACAATATCCCGCCGACAAGAACAGCAACCATCCTTTCGAAGAACAGCTATGGATCTGCGTCGCAGTCGAATTTCGAACCGCGTCCTCTTGGTAGGGCCGCTACTGGGCTTTCCAACTATGATACTGGATCGTCTCGGACAGACTTTCAACCTCGCCCTCTTAATAGAACGGCCACTGGGCTATCCAACGTCAGTTCTGCGCCTTCACAGCAACCGAGCTTCCAGCCACGGCCACTCACCAGAGGTGCGACTGGCATGTCTAACATTGGTCCTGGGCCTCAGTCACAGCTACAGCCGAATCAGCCTCGTCCTCTTACTCGGGCTGCGACTGGGCTGTCTAATACGAGCGCTGGACCACAGTTGCAAGGGAACTATCCGCCCCCTAGGGCTGGAACAGTTCCACCTCAGAACAACTTTGGACCTGGCATGCAACAGCCACCTCCTCCAAGGGCCGGAACAGTCCCTCCGAGGAATGATTTCGGACCTTCAATGCAACAGCCAAATTCCTCGTTCGGACCCGGTTACACTGATAGTCCCGCGACCTACTCGACCGCAACGATGCCCGCCTTCCAGCCACCCGCCAGGGCGCCGACTGCTCCTCCGATGAGCCATTCTAACAATAACTACAGGGGCGTCGAGCCGAGACCGATCGAGCGTGCGTATACTGGTAACGTCGGAAACCAAAGTCAATACGACAACTTCTCGAGAGGTAGCCAAGTACCTCAAACCAACAACCCCTATGGTGGTCTTAGTGGCCACATGTCGAACGGGTACGATCAGGACGGCTACGGTGGTGGTTATGGCCAGGATAATTATGGACAGGACACCTACGGACAACCGCATGATGGCACCGGTCACGACAACTACGGACACGATAGCTATGGGTATCCGACGCATAACAACTCGCAGATGCCGCCAAGGCTAGGAAGCGCTCCACCGCCGCGGACGCAACCCGGATACCAACCGTACATTCCCCAGAGGAACATGACCGCTCCGCCAGAGGGGCAGCCATACCATCACCATCAGCAGAATCCTAGCAAGAGTTCTCTGAGTAGTGTGGCTGAACTACCAGCTGAACTACCGGTCGAAACCCCGAGCGAACAGCACCCCGCCGCCAGAGCAGGAAGTGTCACATCGGATTATCTCGAGTATATGATGGACGGCTCGCCCAGCTCGAGGAAGACGGATGCTCCTCCCAAGACGAGAAACGGGAGCGTAAGCAGCCAGGGTAGTGGTGCTGCTAACCAGGAAACCAAGAGCAACGGGACGCACTCTAGGCAAGGAAGTGCCGATAGTGTTTCCAGGGCTGTTGGTGCTGGCAGTAATAGCAGAAACAGCAGCAGGAAAGGAAGCGTAGCTTCTTCCGTCGGCAGCAAGGGTCCTCATCAGAGGCAAGGTAGTGCCGGGAGTGTTGCGTCTACTTCTTCTCGCCGGGATCGGGAGACTACTGCTGCTCATGCCAGGCAAGCCAGCAGCGATAGAGTCGCTGCCACCCCAACTCCCGCCAGCCGTGAGGACTACTTTGCCAACAACACCCTCGCCCGACAAGCAAGCAACGCTGCTGCTTCTTCCAGAGATTACCTCGGTGGTAGCGACAACGATGCCAGGCCAGAGAGCCGCAACAGCCGGGCTACATCGCAGCAGCAGGAGGAGGCAGACGAAGAGGACGATTACTTCGGCATCAACCGCGCGCTCTCTCAACGCCAGCAGCAGCGCCAGCAGCGCCAGCAGCCCGCCTCTTCTGACCGCGAAGTCGACAACGACGCCGAAGACTACTTTGGCCCTACCACTTTCGGCAACACCTTTATGCGGACAAACACGGCTCCCATTGCTCTAGACAGCAACAGTGATGGTGGTATAAGGCCGATAGCAAGGACGGCTACTGCTCCTCCTTTCCTTCAGCAGCAGCAGCAACCGCAGCAACAACAACAGTACCTCCCACAGCACCGAGAGCAGGATGAGGCTGAGGACTATTTCAGCCAGCCTAGCTACAACAACAGTCATCCTACCTACAACAATTACAACAACAACGTCAACAATTATAACAACGGCAACAACAACACTACCAACAACGCTGCCAGTAGCAATAACAACAACAATAACGGATGGAACGAGGACATTGAGCGAGGAGAAAGGAGCATGGACATGAGGCAGAATCAAATACCCCACAACAATGGAGGGCAAGGAGGAAACGGAGGATACGGACAAGGAGGATATGGAGGACGAGGAGGCGGAGGAGGAGGAGATTATGACTATGACGGTAGTGGTTACGGTGGTAGCAGGTGGTAGTGTGTCGCCAAGCTACCGGTGTCCTCTATACCCAACTTTCCTCCAGCCCAGACATTGCTTTTTACAGTATGATGTCTAGGTCCTGGTTGGCAATCAAATGACGAATAACAACAGCAACACTTTATATACCTTTTTCTCACCCAACACCTTGGTTTTTAGCTTTTATTTTATGACAGACGCACGCAAAATACCCAGTTTCTTTGTGTTTACCAATTGCAGAACAGTCCCCGACAAAAAAAAAAGCAGTGAAAAGAACAGAAGACGGGTGTAAAGTTGTGATATTAATGTCTTTTATAAAGGCACAACGCAAAACTACCCGATACTGGCCTAAAAATTTAGCCTATTCCCACCCAGCCCTCTTTCCCTTCCCTTCTATGAATGAATGCCAATGCTAATTTGTCCCACCCGTTTAACCTGACCATCAAGCTTGGGGCGAGTTTCCCCAGCAAGTTTTTGTTAGAATTACTCATTTCCATGTCCTATCCGGCCTCTTTCATACTTGTAAGTACACGTCAAGGCTCGTTTATTTCCCATCCAAACAATCCGTAATCTCCTTGTTATACTTCTCCTTCACCGCTCTCCTATTAACCTTTTGCGTAGCAGTAACAAGACCCTATCATCAAAATCCGTTAGCATCAATCTCACCATCAATCATTTCACCACGGGAAAGATACTCACATTCACCGGCGTCCACTCATCATCAACCAACACCACCCCCGCCACCGTCTCCATCCCACTCAACCCGGCCCCCCTCCCCACACTCTGCAACTCCTTCAGCACCGCATCCCTCAACTTCCTATCCCTATGCATCTCACCCGGCGCCTCCGCGCCAAGTCCCAACTCCCTCGCCTTTTCGCTTAATGCCTTCTCATTAGGCACCACCACCGCAATCGGCCTCGGGTTACCACTATCACCATGCACCATGATATTATGCACAAACACCGCTCCTCTATACACAGCCTCGAGTTTCTCGAGGGCAATGTACTCGCCGCCCTGGAGCTTGACTAAGTTCTTCACGCGGTCGATTACCCGCAAATGGCCGTTGGCGTCGATCTCGCCGATGTCGCCGGTTTTGAACCAGCCGTCGGGCGTGATGGCTTTGGCGGTTTCTTCGGGGTTTTCGTAGTACTCTTTGACGACGCAGGCGCCGCGGAAGAGGATTTCTCCCTGAGGAGGGACCGTGTTGGTGTGGTAGTTGAGTTCGGGGAGGGAGACGAGTTTCATCTCGACTGCCGCCGGCATGGCGCCGATGGCGGTGGAGGTCCATTGCATGGGAGAGCCGAGGGCGCCGTTGCCGCAGGTTTCGGTTAGGCTGTTTTGGTTGGTACGGTTAGTGAAATAAAGGCTGATTCGGGATGGAAAGCAACTTACCCATATCCGTTTAGCATGGGCGCAACCACCATGGACATAAAGTGCTGCGTGGAGGCGGCGATGCCGCTTGCGCCGTTGATAATGAAGCGCAGGTCGCCGCCCGTCATGGTGCGGACCTGGCCAAAGACGAGATCGTCGAAGATGGTCTTTCCGGGCAGGTTGTTGGAGACGAGGAAGGACTTGATGTTGTAGGCGCCCCAGAACAGGGCTTTGGTGAGGGCGCCGGCGCTGTTAACCTTGCCCTCGACGCCCTTCTTGACGGTTTCCCAGACCTGCGGGACGCCGACCATGATGGTGGGTTTGAAGGCGCGCATGTCGCCCGGGCAGTTGCGCATGCTGGTGTCGGAAAGGGTACGCGGGTTAGCGTACCCGAGGGTTCCGCCAATGAAAACGACGAGGTTCTCGAGGATGAGTTCGAAGATGTGGGCGAGCGGGAGGTAGGCGAGAACTCGGTCGCGATGGGTGACGGATTCCTCCTCGATGGCGTAGAGACCGGCTACGGCGGCGACAAATCCGGCGTGGCTGACTGGAACGCCCTTCGGCGGACCGGTGCTGCCGGAGGTGTACATGATGCAATAGGTATCCTCGGGGCTGGGGGGCGTCAGCGGTACGGGGTTTTCTTCGCCGAGAGCGCGAAGCTCTTCGAAAGAGAGGACGGTGAGGTCCGGGTGTTCGGCCTTAAAGGCATCAATCTTGTCTTGGGAAACGGGCTGCGTGGTGTGGTTGTTGTAGATGACGACCTTGACAGATGTAGCATTCTTGAGCGGGTTCGTAGCTGTCTTGAGAAGGTGAGGGTCGGTGAACATGGCGCTCGCCTTGCTCTGGACAAGGGAGTGTTCGACGCCGCTCTCGCCGAGGGTGTCGTAGGCGGTAACGATGGTGAGAGACTGGGACGAGGCAGCATGCGACATGCCGAGCCATTGGGGGCTGTAGTGTACGGAAGGACAGCATTAGCAAAGTTCCAAATAGGAGAGGGATACAAGTCGATGGTTGAAAGTACCTTGTGGTAGCAAAGATGTGTAATCTGTCCTTGGGTTCCAAGCCGAGCTTGCGAAGACCAGCGCCTATCTGCTTCACAATGGTAAAGTATTCGCCATAGGTGATGTAGGAGTACGGAGTAAGCTCAAAGTATTGCCATTCCTTGTCTACCATGACGGTCTCGCCGTCAACGACCTTGGGGACCTTCTTTATGTCCTTGTGAAGCTTGATCAGCTTGCGGCTTCCTATGGCGCGCTCATCACCGTAGAGCTCCACGGTTCTAGTGAGAAGGTCTAGAGTGGTGTTGACTCCGGGGGCAGGACGAGTAATGAGGCCATCCTTAGCCTTGGGGTGTCGGCGGGGGATGGTCTCGCCTGGGATGGGTTGGGCATTGGGATCCTCGACGGTAAAGGGAGGTTTCTGAATGAAGTGCAGAGGCACGTTTCCGGGGCCTGTGTTTGCCATGATAGTCAAGTTGTGTAATGGTCTCGTGGGGTCGAGTAGTCCGGGCTAGAGGAGGTGTTTGACTGAGGGTATTATAGAGGTAAGTCAGGTCGGGTTGGGCCGAGGCTTGTGGAAGTGTCAATCAAAACGGATTGTCGTTTAGTTGTCAGACGTGTGTAAGCTTCGGGCTTGCTGACGCGGTCAGACACGGAGTTGGACGGCTTGTTGGGGTTGAATTAAAAACTGATAGCGTGATTGTAATTGATTGATAAGACGGTGGTAAAGGAAGAGCTTCTGCTGTCGCGAATGGTCTCTCGTTGTCTTTGTATAACGACGGAAAGAAGGTTACCAGGTAGAGGAGGTACCTAGAAGAGGTAGACGTCGGCCGGAGTTTCACAATAACTTGAATTAGGGAGTGGAGAGGACGTTGCCAGAGTGGACACTCTCGTTTTCAGGGTCTTGTCTGGGTAATGGTTGTACAGATGACCTCAGTGACARCAAACGCGGTGGAACATGCCGAGGTTCAAGGCAACAAGCGGAATTGCATCTACCGTATCTCGTTGTCATGGAAATTCCGAGATTCCCAGCGGGCGATCATCAAGATTGTCGAGGTCTCACTTCCAGCGACCGCGTCACCTTCCACTTTGTGCCCCGCGGCGCCGTGTGACGTCGCCTTTTGCATGCAAGAGCTCCAGAGGCTCCGGGGCCTCCAGTGTGGGGCTCTACAGCCCAAAGTGCGGACGGGATTGTTACGAGCTTCAAACTGTCAGTGGGTGCCACTAAAACGGGGGCTGTCAGCGGCTTGGCACTAACAGACTAACAGGGGTCCAATAACTTTAAATTCGTTCAAAGATCCAAAACGCTCCCTGTTCCAGGTTCCATTCCGAGCTGCCGAGGCATCTTCAAATGAGAACACGGCATCCACATTGACTTCATTCCTTGTTTAAAGAGACAAGCACAAAGAGGAAACATGTGATACTTCAAAAATTCCGCTTTGAGGGCCGACGGTGAATATTTATCTCTGCAAGAATCACAATGGGCGGGCCGAAGATAACTGTTTTGGACAGACTGGAGTTTTGACTTTCTCAATCCGAATTGTACCAAATCTGGATGCTTGATGGGTATCATGTTACACAACAAAGCTGAGGTGCTACTTCTGTTGGGGCTTATCCGGACTGATCAACACCATCTACCAGCTATCTGGATTCTCCAATTGGACACCACTCTGATGTTGTGAACATCCTTCCCTACACGTACACCGTCAGCTTCACGCCTCCAAATGCGGCTCGTTGCAACCCTCCTCGTTTCGTGGCTTGCTTACAGAAGTGGCTGTTGTTCGGTAACGTTGCCCAGCCTGGACTACCGGTAACCCAACAACTACTCATCAATCATTCTTGGCATGGTTCTTGATTGGATAGACAAGCAATCAACACAGCCTCTTTTGACTAACCTCATCATCTACGGCACAATATGGTTGCCTTCACACCGTCACGAGACGATGACATACCTTATTTCAACAACGTCTTCGAGTTTTGTTGATGGCTGCGTTACTGTTTTTGTTGGGAATCACTACGTACCTTTCGCCATTCGCGCCTGAGAGACACCCAGATGACCTACTTTGGAAACAACACGCCAGAAGGGTTCATGCTCCCCGAGGAGACCTCTAGCTTCGATGGCTCCTTGAGCATGCTAGATCAGGCGGATCACATCGGGATCACACCCCTTGAGAATCAATTTCTTGAGGACCAATTTCTTGAGAATCAACTCCTTTCACCATCCTTCGGCCTCGATTCGCACAATAATGAGTGTACACAAACTCCGGCCTCCGGCTCCGGCTCCGGCTCCAGGATGAGTTCGGACATCACCGTCTCCGCAACCGTCACCGTACGGCGTAACAAGCCCATCCCACGAAAGGGCCACACCAAATCCCGGCGTGGCTGTTACACCTGCAAACGACGGAAAGTGAAGTGCTCCGAGAAACTGCCCGAGTGCGACAACTGCACCCGTATAGGTCTTATTTGCGAATATCCCGAGCCGCCCAACCCGTCTGCCCTGTCACGTTTAGTCACTAGATCAGGAATAGGACAGCGAGCTCGACTAGCCAATTCTTCACCAGCAATGGTACTACGACCAAATCCATCTTCGTTCGCCCCCATATTCACCATGGAAGACCTCCGCTTCTTCCACCACTTCCTAGTCGCCGCTTACCCGCCTCTCCCCGTACAAGCAGACAGCGTCTGGAACAACGTAGCGGCTTTGTCCCATGGTTACGACTACCTAGTCCACGCCATGCTCGGCCTAGCCGCCTCACACCTCTCCCTCTTAACCACCAACGCCAACATTAACGGCTCCTGCCCATCCAGCTCCAGCTCCTCTCAAGCAGCCCTCACCCACCGAATAAAATCCATCTCCCTCCTAAACGCATCCCTAAGCACCCCCTGCTCTTCACCAGCCGAAGGCGACGCCCGCTTCGCCTCCATTTTAATTCTGGCCTTCCAGGCCAGTTGTCTACCAGACGGCATGACCGAGTTCCTGTCCATGATCAGGCTATGTAGCGTCATTGCTGATGCCGGGGAGAATTCGATTTTCAAGGACTTGGCGGAGAGGGGGTACTCGGATAGTATGAGGAAGATGACGGCGAAGACGAAGGCGGAGGAGGTGGGGAGGAAAGGGTTTGTGTTGGAGCCGGAGCAGGAGAGGTTGGTTGAGGGGTTTTTGGAGAGTTTGGGGAGGCTTAGGGTGGGGATTTTGGGAATCGGAGGGGGAGATGAGGAGGGGGAGGAGGAGGAGGGGGGCTTGGACTTGGGCTTGGGCTTGGACTTGGTGGAAGAAGAAGGGAGGGGGGACTTACAGATGAGGATATTGGAGGGGTTGGAAGGTGCTGCAAGGACGAGTAAAGTGTCGCCGGCTCAAGGTTAGTTTTGTTCTCACCATTGTCTCCCGTTGCTCCCTGTTCCTTTCTTCTTCTCCTTTTTTCTCCTTCGCTTTGAATCCAAGCAGGTTGTAAAACTGACTGAAACATGGGCACTGCAGCGTTCCAAGAATTAACAAGCCTTTACTCGCCCATGATTAACGCCTCGAATACCGACTTCTCCTCCCTCACTGACCCTGCAAACCACCGGGCCCAAATTCTTCTCCTGCACTTCTTTCTCATGGAATTCGCTCTGGGCGATCTGAGTCTGGGCGCCTTCCGGTCGCGCTTCCGCTTTCGCCGAAAGGTCTGCTTCGCCTGGTTGAACGAGGTCGCTAGGCGGTTACCCAGAACAACTGAATACGCCAAGTTGATAGAGTGGCCGTTGGAGGTTGGGCAGAAAGTGATGGCTCCAAGGGAGCCAACCTGATGCGAGTGGGTGGTCAAATGAACATTTTTTTTCCCGTCTTAAATACCTTAAACAGTCAATTCCATGCGCCCGACCGCCCAATTTGTCAGACACCGCTAAGTACACTTGTGATAAGCAACCTGCTCCTTCACCTGCTTGTACATATCAAGAAACCCCCGGTGCTCGCGGGCTAATCTACCTCCTTTGCTCGGTCCTCTCCGTCCTACTAGTTCTAGTACGATCGTATATCACTCCGTTATTTGAAGTTTGCTTGGAGATTTCTCCTTTGGTTCACTTCCGTCTGTTTGCAGAATTTCCCTTTGCACGCATCCTCTCTCCCTCACGCCCAAGTTATCGGTCTCTCCGTTCAGCTACGATTCAGGTAATACTCGTCCCAATAATACGCGTCCCAATCTTCCTGGCCCTCGAACCAGCCTTCTGGGAGAAAGGGTACGAAAGGCTGCAAAGTATCGGGGTTAATAAAGGCTCCATTGGCCCTATACCTTGCCCATCGTTCCGTCTTGACCGCGGCATCATTCTCGGCTGCTGTCACCGTTCGCCCGTCTTTAGGATCGATAAGCAAGAGCTTATCGATGTCGCAGGGGAAACCGTGCTCTTCGTGCGCATCTTCCCAACTCTCTATTGCCCAAGTGTCTTCCAGACAGACGACGTGGATCTCTTCAGCATTGGCAAACTCCTGGATGCTTCCATCGTACCAGCGGCCGTGCCAGGTCTCGCAGTGGTTCTCCCGCGCGAGTTTCAACCGCTTGATTTCCAGGTAGTAGGTCTCATAGGCGTAGAGATCACCTTCACCGATGTCGATCATGTCCACGTCGAAATTCACCCAGATGTAGCGCGGTTCCATGTCTAGGCCCAGCTTGAGCCGGAGTTCGGGCTCCAGCCACAGTTCAGGTGGCAGTTCTGGTTCCATCCCTTTCTCCCACTCCCTATAAGGAAAATCATTGGAAACCGCCCGCGGCTGTGTTTGGCGGAAGACCTGCCTGTAGGTGTGATGCGCCGAGTTTTGGCGTCCATGTCTCGTGAGGTGACTCCGCGCTTCTCGACAGGCCTGTAAAGGGGCAGGCACTGGGGTAGATGAGTAGAAGTTATGAACTTTGATCCAGTACCGATTTTTTAGATTGTGTAAATTGTATTTGGCCGCCAGTTCGTCGGTCAGCCTGGTATGCTGGGTTTTACACCGGACCTCAACCTCGCGAGGCTCGACGGTCAGCTCCCAAATCCGAAATCGAATCTCCGATGGCAGGTGGGGGAAGTGGTGGAAAGTGGTGGCCATCATGTGGTGATCAGCAGATCGGGCCTGCGGCGGAGTTCCTCTGAATTCCGTTATTTCTTGGTCTCCGAACCAAAAATTCGGAAAAGTGATGATGCCCGATCCTGTGTTGTTGAGTTCTGGGAGGACCAAGACGATCCTTGTGACCGTGACCAAGTGACTTCAACTTTGTGGGCGCCTCAGGTTGTCCGATTCTTGTTATCCGGTAGGGCAGGGCTCTTCGTTTGTCTTCTTTTTCAGGCAGACCACTTTGATTTTGCCAAGATCCAACGATGTGCTGTATGTAATATAGTCGTCAGAGGGGTGGGATTTTCCCCCTCTTTCTCACATGTTGATGTAACGGAATTACTCAAACAGGCTTAGGGCAATGACCAATCGAGAGTAGCAAGCCGAGGTTGTCTCTTTCTGTTGGTGCTGAGGTGTCTGTCTGCTGGTGGCGCCGCGAAAAACGGCCGTGCAAAATGTCGGGCAATAAACCGGCCAGCGTCCAGCGTCCAGGATCCAGTGTCCAGTAACTCGCCGGTTTTGAAGCACAAGGTCGGTGCCCAAGAGGCTGGAGGCTCAAGAATGGAGAGCTGGTGGCTCCAGATGCGCGCATGTTGCTCAGAGGCAGTGAGAGGTCTGGGTCAGGGAGAGGAAATACATCGGAAGGGAAGTAGGAAGAGACCCGACGGCAGCAGCAGGCATCAATCTGGAGGGTAACTCGATAAAAAGAACAGCACGAAGCATGGGAATGATGGGCTGAGTTGGATGCTTGTCGGAGGAAGAATCCAGGAGAGAGAATGCCCCGCCTGGTTGGGAATAAATACAGTAGTTTGGTAGTGGGTGGGTGACGACTGCCACAGGGGCAACTCGATAAGAGAAAGAACAAACCTAGAAGATAACCGGGACAAAAAAGGCGGAAAAAAAACATACAACACCAGGGATTCGCTGGTCGTCACCGACCCAACTACTAGTCTGGCCCTTACTGGCTTATCTATGGGAGAGCGGACGGGATCCCGAGTTTTCCAGTGGGTATGGTCGTATGTGATATGATCTTGATAGCTGTGTGCCTTTTATTCACACCTTCTGCTTTGTAAATGCTGATTATGCTTCGTCCGCGTCCGCCCGTCAACCGTGTAACTATTATGAACTCAGAGGAGGAATTCGGCGAGAATCCCATGATAAAGCAACATTAAACGGGGGTATCATTGCCTATTATCGTAGGAACCCGATTCTGGCTTTTCCACTGGGCGATCTTACTTCTTCTCCACATCATCTTCCCTCTCCCTCTTTCTTCCGCTGCCGCCACCAGTTCCGGTCTCAGCAGCAGCGCCTCCTCCCAGAAGCTCCTCGCCCAACCCATCCAAAAAGGTATCTGCCATCTTCTTAGCTCTCCTCTCCTTGATCTCCTTTCTCCTCTCTTCAATCTCTCTCCTCCTCTTCTCCAAAATTTCCTCCCGCTCCCTTCTCTTCTCCTCCGTCTTCTTACGTTCTTCCTCCAGCGCCCTCATTTCCTCCTCTCTCTTCTTCTCATCCTTGCTGAACTGGAAGAATCCCACGCCCTTGGTGCGGATCTCCCAGTTCGCGTCGTAATGGGTCGGCGGAGGCGGCGTCGCGCTCCTGTCACGCTTGGCTGCTAGTTCATTGATAGTCTCCAGCCGGTCCGCGGTCACAGTGGCGGCGAAGGCTTCCGTCTGGATGGTGTCGCCTACGATCAGCTGCTCGGGCTCGGCAGGGCGGGCGGACATTTGCATGAGTTCGGCGGCGGAGGAGCGGGAGCGCTCCAGCTTGGCCTTTTGGGCTGGCGTGACAAGGCGGGTGCGGCCAAAGTCGTCGGTGTACTCTATTAGTTCTTCCTTTTCTTCTTCGGATTCTTCGTCCTCTGATGAAGATGACACCTCGCCGGTGTGGCCTGTTTTCTTCTCCTGCTCCTCTGCCCATTTCCGATCAAAGTCAACCAGGCCGATTTCCTTGCCGATGTAATCCCCGCGTTGCATGGCGGCATAAAGACGGGCCTTGTGCTCCATGTTGCGGCGGGCGCGTTCAAGCTCCCTTTTCTCATCTTCGGTACCCACGGGCTCTTTGAGCGTCAGCTTGCCGTCTCTGTCCTCGTTAACGGTCTTCGCGCCAGGCCTGGTCTTCTTTTTCACTCCGGAAAAGATGTCCTTGCCAGCTTTAGAGGGCCGCGCACGACCGGTTGTGGCTGTTGTGCTGGCAGTGATGGCGGTGGCAGGTGATGATGATGATGACGATGAGGACGCGGCGAGGAGTGAACTAAGCTGGGACGTGAAGGTTAGAGAACCAGAAAGATTCAACTCCTTCTTTTGTTTCTTGGGCGCTGGTTGCCCATAGAGATTCGGATCTTGCAAAGGCATGATTTCGAATATTTGGGTTTCTAGCCGCGCTGATGTGAAGATATCTGAAAGCCGAAGCCTTGTTGGGTGAGTTTCAAGGCTGCCCGTGCGAATGATTATTCAAGCGATTTGTTGAAATAAAAATCACTATCAGACCTCGATTCCTCCGATCCGCGGTTTCAGGTTTATGAGCTCTGGTACCTAGGATTTGCGTGTGGACGTGATCAAGTTTCGACTGCAGTGAGGTGTCTTTGTGAAAGGCGAAATTTGTGAGCCAGGCTTCCGAGGAGATAGAAGCTCATAGGGCAGTACTGAAGCTCTAATTGTTAGTGGACCCTTTTCAAGTAAGACTGTGTGACGCCAGTGAAAGATACCATACATACCCTTGTAAATTATGTTATCGATAAGATCGGTATCATCGTTAGGTACCTAACGCCCCGGCATCCCGTCATCGCAAGGCAGTGGTCAAGCACGCATTCTCTTGTGACTGGGCGGCTTCCCCAGGCAAAGCAGCGGCGATTTGCTACTAGCCAGCACCGAAGCGGCCTGACTGTGACGGAGAGGGGAAAAAGGGCGTCATAATTGTTTTCTGGACGAACCATTCATCGTCCCCTCCACCCGACCGAGCGGTGCCAGACTTCAGTGGTGGCCCGCCCCTGAAATGTCTGTCAAATGCTTCCACCTCCATTCTGAGAAGCCGTCATGCAAGTTCCCCCGACGGGCCGTACCCCAATGGTGTCCCACCTTTTCAGTCATGGACTTCCATGCCTTTTAACCTTGGGTGCCCTGAGTGCCTAGGTAGGTAGCTTGTTGTAGCCCAACTTGACCTTATCTCCTTCGATCTCCTTTTATGATCACAACCTCAACACGCCTCCTTGCTCCTCCTCCTTTAACTTCATTTATTTTATGTTCCACAGCGGCCACGTTCTGTTTTTCCTGGTTGTGACACCTTGATACCCGGCACTTGTTATCTACAATATCAAGCAGTTTCTCCCGTCCTCCTCCATCGCTCTTTCCGGTGCTCGTTGGCTGTTTTCGATAAGCGACATCACTGATCTGCAACAAACAACGAACGGGACTCGGAGCTTATCACTCTTCCTCACTGACCTACCTCTGCTCACCTCACATCGGCTTTGGGTTCCTGGTGGAAGTTTATCTTGTCCTCCAAGCGCCGTGCCACGATATGACCAGCTTCGAATTCAACCCGAACTGTTAGACAAGGCAGCCACCCGACACTTACACCACTTTGTCTTCCCATCATTGAACCCGACGTGCTGTGCCTTCTTGACCAACCTTCAGGCCCGACAACAACGACAGAAAACAACAACTGCCAGAGACTTATATATCTCCTACAGCTGCGGACACTTCGGAGCCTCAAAAAGATCTCCATCAAAAGTATCATTGCTCCAATTTCGGCTGCTGTCCGCGTCCTCGGCTTTCGAACGCATTACGCGACAGTGACGGCGACAGACAGGAGACAGGACGCACTCGAACTTTTTACAGCAGCACGCCACCTTCCTCGACATCCATCTGCACAGCATTCTGTCGGTTTTGCCTTCTTTCCACCAACTCGTTCAACAACAGTCGGCCGGTTCGGATCTTAGACACGGCGCTCTCTGGACATACCTTAAAGTAGACGAGACGAAAGACCTCTGCCATTCAACCGCCAATTCGGAAACACAGAGACATAACCCCCCCATCTCCAACCAGCAAAAATGTCCGAATCCGACCTTGCAAGCTGGTACAGCTGGATCACCGGCGCCAGCCTGCTGCCAGCAGAGTGGAGCCACGGTTTGGAAGTACTGACTGGAGTTTTTGTACGTTTGCTTCCTCTCGCCTTCCATCCGATCTCACGGATTTGGGCAGGGCCATCGAATCACATGCTAATCTTAACTGTCGTGAACCAGAAAACGCTGGCGCTGGCACCCATCCTCCCCATCATCGCATTGGTCGTATATGACTTCACCCTCTGGATGTGGAGACTCCTCGTCATCGGCAGGAACCCGCAGCGAGAAGCCATCGAGTATATGACGGGAGGCAGCGTCGCAGCTAGCCCGAGTGGCAGTTCACCTGCAACGCCTTCGCACATTGGTTCGCCGACCAAAGGATCGCTATCGCCGACAAGAAACAATTCGGCCTACAAGGACGTGGCGACAAAGGGCACCACGACAGGCTTAGCGATGAATGGTTCTACGCCGATTGTTCTGAGGAAGGGGGGAGATGGTGGAGATATCAAGGTCACACAGGAAGGAGTGGGATCGCGACCATGATGGATGGAACATCGGCGCAGGCATGGAAGGAGGAATAAGTGGTGCTATCAAACAGCCTGGTACACAGAACAGCGCAACAACAGCCAAAAAAAAAATCGTTATTTATTCATCATTAAATTGCGGACGCTTTGGGGGATAAGCGCTGGTTTATAGCTGAGCAAGCACCTTGAGGAGATCGCTGGTGACGCCCATGGCGGTAACGTCGCCTCCGGCGCCGGCGCCCTGGATGATGAGAGGGTTGCTTCCATACCGCTTAGTGTAGAAGCTAATGATGTTGTCACTGCCCTTGAGCGCCGCGATGGGGTGGGAGAGGTCAAACTTCTCCAGCCCGACCTTGACCTGCTTGCTGGCCACGTCGATGCTGCCGACGAAGCGCACAACCTTGCCCTCCTTCTGCGCCTCGGCCTTGACCTCCTCCATCTGGGCGTCGAACTCGGGCAGGCGGGCGAGGAACTCGTCGCCACTGGCGACCGACTCGAGCTCCTTGGGGATCAGGCTCTGCACGGGGAAGGACGTGGGCGACTCGACCTCGAGGCCGGCGTAGCGGGCCAGGATGGTCAGCTTGCGCGCAACGTCGAGACCGTTGAGGTCG
>RANZ01000301.1:0-46201 GCA_009805285.1 Neurospora terricola FGSC 1889 | reverse complement strand
ATTAAAAATAATAAAATTCGTTACTAATTAACGGATCCGAATGATTCTATTCTATATAATAAATTCCTACCGGAAATTTTACTCTTAATCTTTTAATTAAAACGCAAATTTAATTTAATAATTATATTTTCCGAATAAGTTTATTAATTTATCTTATTCGACGGATAGAAAATAATTTTAAATAATTTATAAAAGTATAATCGAAAGTATCTTCCAACGTAATTAATAACCTACGAAGAATAATTTAACCTAAATATATATTCGTACTTAAAAATAAGTAATAACTTAATTAAAATACCTTAAAATAAATAGTTTACAAAATTAAATAAATAGAGAATTTTAATAGGAATTCCGGATAGAATTTTAAAAAAGGAAGGAGGTTGAAGAATTATAATAATAATAGTAATAATAGAAACATAAGAAATTAATCATATACATTAAATTATTATAAATTTATTCAGAGGACCTTTTATAAACTCAAAGGGAAAATTTAATTTAGGGTGGTATGCCTTATCTTTATTTGTAATAAATTTTTTTCAATTTTCTTTTTTTATAATATATTTAAATTAAGGATATAGTTGCAAAATTAGAAGGACTTAATCAATTGATATTAATTAAAGATTATAGGAAAATTAGAAAATAAATAATTATATAAGTTAATTAGAGGAATAATCGTTTACTTTAATAAACCTAATTAAATAGCTATTCTAATAGAAAAGAATAAGAACAAAGAAAGAAGGAAAGATAGGACGATAATTATAAATTAAGTAAGTAATAATTTATTACTTTTTTTCAGGAATTATAATTAAATAGTAAGACTATAACTATTCCCAAATTAATTCGTCAACATAGTTTTAGTAAATTATTCAAATATACTTTATTAAAAATATTTTACAATTAAATTTATTTATAAATATCTTTATAAAATATTCAATCATTCGTTATACTTCGTTCTAAATTATATATCTTAACTATCCTTTTCTTTATAAGAAAATTATCTTCTTCGTTACTTATTTACGCTATAAATTTTATAATTACCTCTTAGTATTAAAAACATTTGCGCTACGATCGTTCTCCTTTACTATTTACTTTCTACAAACTTTAATTACCTTATCTAATATTAACGTTAACTATTTTAACTATTTAGGTCTATAAAACTTAATAATACTACTTTAATTAGTTATTTACATTAACTTTTATTGTAGTATATAGGTGGTTTTTATATTGTGTTGTTAATTTTTGGCCCATTTTATTAATTATAGTATACTTAGTAGAAGCAAAAGCCCGAAGAAAAAATTTTGCCGTCAGAGACAACTACGAAAAGCAAATAGAGAACCTATATCGCAGGAGGCGAATCCAACTATATAAACTTAAACGCTCGAAATCTTAGAGACTGGTACTATTATCGAGAAGGACGGAGGTCCGGGTAGTAATTGCGATCGGGAGGGATTGTAGGCAAATAAGGGGGATTGAACGAAAGACGTAGGGGATGGGGCGCTATCGTTGAGGGACGAGAGCAACGGCGAAAGGTTATCGCTAAGGGAATAAAAGCGACGGTATTACTATTGGCGGAGACAAGAGCAATACAGAAAGGGAAATTCTTTAGGCGTACCTACGGGAGAATAGTCACAAAGATTAAAAAGAGGGTTAATTATAATATAACGGGTCTATAGGAGTATTACATAGTGAGCAATCGTATAAGGTTGAAAAGGTATAATTAATAAAGAGGAAAGGAAGGGCTGTATTAGAAGGATATAGCTCGAAGAAGGTTTTATGCGTCGCAGCGCCAAAGCCTGGGCAGGCGAACCAGAGCCCTCGCAGGCTTAGCATCAGCCAAGCTTAACCCCTAGGCTCTAGCCCTATAACACCTACTATAGCTAGTAATATAATTGTAGAAGCGAGTCTTATTAGGTTTAATAATACTATTTCCGAATTAATTCCTGTAATACTTAATAATCCTACTTTTAAAACAGCTCCTATTATAATAGATTCTCTTACTATAGCGCTACTCTAATAGAAGGTATTATAAATTAATATATTGCCCTTACAAAATAAGCGTAGGATATTCAAATATCTGACATTTTTAATTAACTATTAAAATTATTAAACAAGCGCGTTTTAAATTGTAGTTTTCAATATAATATCGAAGAGAATTAGGGGTCGAAATAATTATAGAAGTTTTAGTTAGGAGGAGGTACTATACTATAGTAATTTATAGATAATTATATTACTATATAGAAGTAATAAAAGTAACATTTTTTTTTATATTAATAATGATATATTTTTAGGTTCGATAATTATAACGAATTTATTTTTGACTTTAATAATATATAATAACATAAAAAAGAGGAAGAAGAAGAAAATATTTGTTTAGGGCGATAGAAATATAAATAGTAAGATAATAATTTATAATTTTAATATTAATGAAGATTTATTTCGTTCGGAAATAGCGTTAAAATAATTTTTTTCGGGTTTTTTTTTTTTGTAAAAAAATAGGGAGGGAGATATTTAGTATCCAATATAGTATAGTATAACGTATATTATAACGAACGTAAGTTTAATTTATTTAAATATAATAATTGAAGGTAAAGATTTTTAAATACTATTCAGTATAATTAAAAGGTATATAATAAATATCATTTAGGAACTATAGATACTAATTTTAATAGTAGATAATCTTTATTATTTATTATAGAACTATTTAGCTAGCTAATCTTATTATCCTTTTATAACTATAGAATCTTCTAATTATCCCCTCCGGGGCCGTGATCGCCTTATTCCAATAGATTATTAAACCGTAATCCGATTTTTTAACTAGATTACCAAATTATAATTCTTTAGTTAATTAAGTAGAGTGTCACGGCGTAGCCAAACGGGGTGATGACTGTCCTATTTGACTAACTTGGACTAAAGACAAGAAGTTGAAGAAGGAAAGGAATCCCAAAAGGGAAGGCTCGATGGGAGGACTGGGTTTTATACCCTGAACTCTGGGAGGGAGCCAGGACTGCCAAGCCCAGAACCTGAACCATCTGAACCATACCCGTGAATGAGACCCATGACGGCACCAGCCGGGCCTATCGCCTTTTGGCGGTCTTAAGCCGTCTTAAGACCTGATTTATCATCAATGATGACTGCCAGCGGCGGCCGCGTTGGTGTTTTCCAAGGCCGCCAAGCACAGTTCGATCGTGGTTCCAACGGACTGAATGCTAGAGGAACATGGCCATTTCCCACGTTTTGACACATGTTACGGAAACCACGTTAGGGAAATTAATGCATGCTGTCAAAGTTGTCAAAACCCTCATTCGCAAGTTGATCCTCTTCTGGAAAATGCCCCGCTGGATAATGCCCCCTGGTCGGACAGTCTCGGACCCCGGTGAGCGATGAATGAAGTCGTGGACTTTTGACAGGCCGGATGCGGGGAGCCGAACGGGAGCGTCAATCAGTGGATGTGTTGGTGGGCCGAGGTACGCGAACTTCGGATGTTCCCGTTCGTCTTTCTTTGAGATTTTGGCAAACCTGGGGTTGAGAAATGAGAACTGAGGATATTGGATTCGATGTGACAATGCAGAACCACCTGAATGATGTATGAGATCGTAATTGCGCGCTTCCAGTTGTGATTATCAGAGAACCTGTAAAGATAAAAAAAAAGGGGAGTTTCCCCGGCAACATTGTTTTTGTTTTCTTCCCCGTTCATCATGCTCGAACCGCAGCCGATCTCACCCAGAAAATAAACGACCAGAAGATAAAACAAAGACGGAAAATGAGAACGGTCGACAGGTCCAACCGATGCGAAAGCAAAACATACCCTAGCAGAACAAAATGAAAACGTGGAGTTCTTCAACATCAACCAGACGTCCTTTTCCAGACCAACGCAAATCGAAACAATACCGTAAACACAAGGAAAGGAGATCCAAAATGCTCGGCGCATCGTTGCGACAAGGTAGTACCGTGTCAAACGAGGACGATATCCTCCGTCTTCATCTCAGAGAGGATCTTGTTCCAGCAGCTCCATTCGACCTCCTCGTACCACGTCTTCTTAATAAAGCCCATTCCTACTCGTCGATAAGCCTTGCTGCCATCGGGCTTATTTACGGGCTCGACGACCAACATATAATCAGTGCTGGTGTCCTTACTATAGCGGTGTCTGACAAGCGGAATGACATGACGCGTGAAGCCAGACGGTGGAGGGCAACTGGGTACGTCAATCGTATAGTCGAGGGTTAGGCGCCCTGATTTCACCGCGTTATAAGTTCTCCCGGGATCTGTCCTGTACTCGGGATCTGTCCTGTACTTTGTGGTATAAATCGACATCCTTCGATAACGGCTTGCAGACCCTTTTCGATGCATGTGATGATGAGTATAATCCCTCTCCAGACAAAGCTGAACCACGCCTATCGGTGCGCAGAAGTGAAGCTCGGTTCCGTTGTTTTCTGCAGTTATACCTCGGTTGTCGTAATAGTACCGACTGGAGTTGTAGGACACTAGGGTAAATGTTTTCTGGCCAACTATAGATGCCCAACTCCAGGAAGGGATTTCGGGGAGACCCGTTCCGGGTGAGTCAGCAAAGAGGTTTCTTATCTCCCAAAACAGCGAAGAAAGTGTGTTGTGTCCTTCCAGCCATATGCCGAAATGATATTCTTGATCTTTCCTGTAAGATGTTTTGAGGGCTCCTACAATACCACGAAGGGCAACCAGTCTATCAGTCTCATAAGTGAGCTTCATCCCGGAATATTCCTGCAGCAACGAATCCCACTTGCTTGTTAGCACGTCGAACGAAGAGACATCAAAAAGCCTCGCATCGACGTAGGGTTCCGCCTTCCTTTCTTCTCGGCACTTCCAGTGCAGTGATTTCTCATCGGACCATAGAAAGCGGCGGGAGAGGCTCCATTCTTGCATCACCCAAGCGCGTCTGGCCAGGAGGCTGTCGTACCACGGTTCAGTGTCGGTTGGCCAATCCGGTACGGCAAGAAAACAGGTCGCATAGGATGCCAGGTCTGAACAACCTTCCATGTGCGTGTAAACCTTGACGATCTGCTCCGGTTCCGGTCTTTGAAGACCTTTGAAAAGCCCTTCGGAGGAATCGCGGGCATACGCAGCTCCCAATGTGAGTGTCGCCCCTTCATAGATGGAACCCATTTTCTGTGACTCTGCTTCCCAGTCTGATGGACTGTCTTGGATGATGCACAAAGAGTCGATCCACAGATAGCGCATTCCCAACTCTCTGGTGACCCAAACAGCGTCCGCAAAAGTTTGAGGAAGGCGATCAAGTGGGATACCGGAGGTTATGTAATCCTCTATCGTATCAAGCGTTGTTCTGAGCGGCTGTTTGTCTGGGGAGCCCCAACAATGGCTGAGCGCAACGTAGGAAGCTCTGGGCGTTTCCGTTGTGGGTTCGACAAGTTTGACAAGAAGTGAATCGGTAGGCCCAACGTCAAGTATCCGGGAGGGCAGCTTGCTCTGATCCAAGGATGAGGTCTGGGAACAAACTTCAAATCTTTCACCGGAGAGCGCGGTCCTGCACTTTGGATGATCACTGACACATTGCCACAGCCAAGACCTCATTTGAGCAACAGTCTCTGGTCCTCTGGTGTCCATAATAGGTTTCATCCACGAGACACCCCCAGACGACTGAAATAAAGGTTTCGTTTCAGCCACCACTTCTTGGGATGGAAAGTGATGGACGGCGTTACGATTGTCCAAGGTTGGCGATCTTATTCTCTCCGAATCATGCTCTAAGTAGGTGGAAAGGGTTAGACTCAATGCGAGTAACAAAACACCCTACGAATATGGGAGATAGGTGGAACTGCAGGTAGTTACCTCGCCAAATTGGAAACATGATTTGCGCTTTATCCTGAGGCAGAATGAACGTAGCCCAGTGAATTTTCTTAGGAAGCCCAGTAAAACCTGCCCAAATATCCATTACATGTAACGGTTGGACTGAAATTGGCTCTTCTGTCTCTTTGGTTCGTATGTATTCGTTCAACCGGTCTAACGTAACGACGGAGACAAGCGCCTTACACAGGTCGCACTTTTGATATGCATCGCAATCGAGGAGTTGTCGGACAGTCTTCCAGGCGAATTCATAATAGGGATTCCGGAAGGGCTCTGAAAACCTGATGGATGACTCAGGTCTGGTATTAATTTGGATAACCAAATCGGAACAATCCGAGCAAATCATTGTGTGTAATCGTGGGGGAAAGTGGAAAGTGTTGTGATCACCATGTGTTGTGAAGCCCGTGAGGAAGCGAGAAGAGGAGATCAAGGTTATCTTACTAGAGGTGGCAGTGTTGTTGTTGACCCGTACTTCCACACTTCACCCAATGAACCGTTGATGGATCGAGACGGGCCGTCATGACCCGCCAACCGCCATGCCACCCGGATGTAACCCTCTCCGCCAATCCAACGCGAGCGGACAAAGTCACGGATCTGGCCGAGCCAACAATGTTGAACTTGGATCTCTCGCCGTCCTACACCGAGCCTCTAGAGCCCGCCAAAGCCAAACCCACCATATGCCGCCCGCCTCCCCGCCCCCGCACCGAGTTCCGCTACCGGATAATTCCCGTTCCACTTCCCCGCCAGGCATCTCACCCCGATCCCGTCATCCTCCCGACTCCCAACTTCCGTCTCCGTTCCGAAATCACATCCACATTCCGTCTTCCATCCCGGCTCCGTACTCGCCGTTCATTGTCAACGACATTAAGAATGTCACTCCCCAACGCCCAGCCCATCGTAATCTCACCGGAGATCACCATCCAGCCCCCGCTCACTCGGCGGGGAACGGGACCCGGATTGATCCTTGCTGTGCCGTCCAAGGAGGCAGTCGAGTCTGTAAACCGCTTCGTTCTCGAATATGGTCCTAAGAATGGCTATGAAGACCAGAGCCAGAAAACGCTAGATCCCGAGCCGCTAAAGAAATGGGCTGAAGAGGGGTACGCGGTTGCGCAGATCACTTATGATGATGACATGAGTCTGACAGGGAGGTTTGGTGAGCTGGTTGGGACAGCGATAACGGAACTTGGGAAGGTGAATGAGTGCGAGGGAGTGGAGAAGGTTGGTCTTGTTGGTGAGTACCCTCTTGTCGCTCTTCAGTCTTCGGCTTGATATGTGTACCTTGATGTTGTGAACTGTGAAGGCACCAAGGGGCGGGGCGGGTGAACACCGCGATGACATGAGCTGAAGATGTTCCATTGGTTTAGTGTACGGGTCGAGTCGCACCCCTGCCATTGCCAGCGTCCTCGCCAATAACCCTCGCATTGCCTCCTGCGTCTATTACGGCTCCTTTCACCCCATGTGGGCGAAACATAGCTCGGTCCCCATTCTTGCGCACATACCGTACCCGGACCCTCAGCGCTCCGATATCGACGTTGAAATGCTTGGGGGGAATCCCAAAAACTTCAAGCGTTACTACTACCCTAACTTGAAAACCGCCCTCGATTACTTCGCCCTCCCTTCGAGCGTATGGTTCAACCCAAATGCTGCCTCGGTCGCCCACACCCGCTCCCTCACCTTCATGAAGCCGTTGCTTGGAGGACCTTTCTTCGACCTGGAAGCCATCTGGGACGAGCACACAAAGTACGAGTTCGAGGACCGCAGCGTCGAGAAGACCATGGCCACCATGGTTGACCAGCCCTACGTCAACCACATTCCGACACTAACGGGTGGCATTGGGAGGGAGAACTTGACCAAGTTCTACCGGGACCACTTCATCCACAGTAATGCGGAAGACGCGCAGTTGGAGCTGGTGAGCCGGACAGTGGGCATCGATCGGATTGTTGATGAGTTCTTGTTTAACTTTACTCACGATAGGGTGGTTGATTGGTTGTGAGTATTTGCCCTTCGTCTCCCCTCCTCTCGTGTAAAAGTATGTCTAACGGAAGGCAGAATCCCTGGCATCCCCCCAACCCACCGCAAGGTAAGCATCCCGTTCACGAGCATCGTCAACATCCGCGGCGATAGGTTATACCACGAGCACATTGCCTGGGACCAGGGGACCGTTCTCAGACAGCTGGGACTGTTGCCTGAGTACCTACCGTTTCCGTATGCGTTGCCGGATGGACGACAACCGGGAGAGGAAGGGAAGAGGTTTGAATATCGAGTCCCGGTGGCCGGGGTGGAGACGGCGAAAAAGTTGGTGGATGAGAATGCGGTTGAGTCAAATGAGATGCTTGGATATGAGGTTCGGGAGGTGCCGGATGAGTAATCACCCTCGGGTAGGTGTTTATGCTTATTTAAAGAATGTCGGATGAGACGCGATTGTCATCACGTACAAACCTTCCCCGCAAAAGGTTGTTGGTCGTTAAGGTTATGTTAGCGCGAGGCACAGAAAGAGGCTCGGTTATCGGGAAGGATGCCGACGGGATGGCGGGGGATGCCTGAAATATCGATAAGAACCAACAAGGTTTGGTGTCTGTCAGCTTCCAACGAACGGTTCCTGAGGCTGTGAGACCAGTTCATTGGACAATGGGCCTCTTGTGAGCGTGTAGCACCGTGGAGGGATGCAGTGTTACCCCATATTATAAGATGGGTTGTATGGGCTCATCGTTTTTGACGATCTGTTGGTTCAGCCTTGCGGTGATAACAGCGATACCAAGAGTGATGAGCGAACAGGTACATGGTTCCGTCGTTTACTCGTCGTGGTTCGCAGCTCACTGCCCCCAATAATCGGAATAGGATGGGGGCGTCTGTAGTTTTTATCTCAACGAAATCCGACATGGAAGGTGAAAGAGGACCATGGTTGGATCTGAGTCAGTTCCGCGACTCTCGACGTCGGACCATCCAGTCAGTCGTTCGCAGCAGTTTGCGAGCAGTGGCAGGGAAGCGGCGGCGAGAAAAGGAGGGTGTTCGAAACAGAAGGATGGGCCAATCAGAGTGCGTTCTTTTCCAGATCGCAAATCAGGCCGGGGCACCGGGCAATATACCGAGAAGTCACTGAGCAACATCGAACCGCTTAAAAAACTTCGTGTTGATGTGTGAGGTAACCATGACTAAAGAATCACAGACACCAAAAGGAAAATCCTAGACGTGTTTCTGGGGTTCGCGGAGTTCGTAAACAAAGTGGTGACTGCACTGTTTGCAAAGTCTTGTGTTAGGGTTAAGTGGTTCATGCAGCTCATGACGGGGTAAACCTCGAATGTTGCCTGGGGGATCGTATGCACGCTTTGACTCTGGCGGGGAGGGGGAGAGAAAGACGTGTCCATTGTGTGTAAAGGAAACAAAAAACGAAATTTGAAAGTGAAAAGAAGAGGAGATATATGCCCTTAAATGGATCGTGGAGTGTCCCGTTGTCTTCTCAAATGTGTTCCTAGACACGATGAGGTGAAGTTGGGAAATTGTTAGCGAGGTACAACCACAGGCGTCGATGAATATCAAGAGATGTCACGGGCCAAGTCACGTTTCTTGGTTGAAAAAGTGGGGAGCTCGGCCTCGCTGGGGGAGTCGGCACACGGGGCGTCTAGCGGGCGAAATACTGGGGCAATGGGCCAATGGGGGCCCGGGCGTCTTTGAAAGTTTGCAAAATTGGGACCACCGACTCTTGCCCTGCGGTTTTCGATCTGCCAGTCGTTGCCTCGCTCCGAACTCCGTCGTCACCAGTCACCGCGTGCTGAAATCTGCAACCGTAACCTGTCTCCCAGTCTCGAAACTTTCACCTTTCGATACCACACCGTGACATCTTTACCGTACGGATCCCCAGTCTTTTGCACCATTTTCGCCCTGAACCCACCGCGAATAATTGTCGCATTTTACACCTTTACACACACCCACACCCACACCCACCAACTCTGACCTCTCTACTTCAGCAAGCGCCAGTGCAGACTTCTTTACTTTGCAAAGTCCAAGTCAGTCAGTCCAGTCAATTGACCTTCCACTCTTCCACCACCACCACATTCTCCTCGCTTTGCAAACACCCGCACACACACACACACGCTACGCGCAGTACGTTGTCCACCGTCACCACCACCATCATCATCATCATCATCATCATCCAAGATGCCTACGCAGCTACCATCGAGCTTTGCCTCTGCGGCCGCCGGCCAAACCACCAGAGGAGACGCCAGATCCGGTGCCCGAGGCGATTCCGTCCGTGGTGCGGGCAGCGGCGAATGGTGAGCATCCAGCCCAGCACTTTAGCAGCCTTGCCTTGTCTATGCTATGCAGTACACTACACTTCCAAGCCTGGATCAGGATCTGTCTGTCCTCTTTGTGCGTGGAGGGGAAGAGAGAGGGGGGAGGGGCATCTGGCATCTTCTCCATCTGTTCCTTCACGTGGCAGAGGCAGAGACAGATTAAATATCTTTCCCACTTCCCCAGAAACACGAGACACGTCTACTTCTTTCCTCCCTACTCTACCCCTCCATCATCCTCCATCTTGATCCATGACCATCACATCACCACCTGAAAAAAGAAACCTCATACGAATTGAACAGCGGCCGCTGACACGTCACCACACCTCCAGGGCTCGTTCTAACGGCACCAGAACCTTCCGCCGCTCATCCACCACCCCCTTCAACACCCAGTCTGCCGCCGCTAGCAACTCGACTGATGCCACACAGAACCCCGCTCTAGACAGCAACAGCATCAACAACACTAGCTCCGCCTCGCAACCCGCTCCTCCCGCGCCCGACCAGCAGCAGCAGCAGCAGAATAATCAGCAGCAGCAGCAGCATAACCCGGGTCCCCTCCGCTACTCCAAGGACGAACTCTACGAGATCTACAAGCATAGTGCCGAAGCAGCCAACAACATCGACATGTCGTCCCTCTTTGCGCCCTCGTGGAATCCCAACCAGACCAACGGCACAGCTTCACGCGTGTGGGGCAAGACCAGCGATTCCCCGCATGTCCCCCAAGATCCCACCGTCTGTTGGGATCCGAACGGTACCGTCAAGCCCATCGGCCTCGAGCCCATGACTGCGGAGGAGCGCGACATGTTTGCCACCGACGTGAACTCGACCTTGAAGCCGCCCCAGCAGCAGAACAAGGAGGGCGTGCAGGGCATACAGAACGGCGGACGCAAGACCTCCATTAGTGTCAACACTAGCAACTTCTCCACAGCTTCGCCCGCTACTGCTTCGAGACCCGCCACCCGACGCCGCGAGACCGCCGACACGAATCCCTTCCCGAGCTCGGCCGTTGCCTCCCCGACCACCGCCGGCCGTTTCCCCCGAGACGATCCCTGGCTCCCTCGCCGGAACACCGATTTGAGGGAGTCCATCACCGACGAGCCCACCGAAGAGAACCCCCCGACGAGAACGCAGCCTTTCGGTCTCACTAGATCCAATACTGCTGGGTCTAGTGCCTTTGGCAGCTCTGCCTCGCTGTGGGGTCCCGCCGCGACCACCCCCGGCGCGGGCATCGGTGCCTTTGGTAGCTTTGCCTTGAACACTACTACGTCCACGATCGGGGAAAAGCGTTTCGGCGGCACGGGTGGAAGTCGTCTGGCCCATTTGATCCCCAAAGACTCGAATGAGAATGTGGCTGCCAATAAGGGAAACGAGTCTGCTCCCGGTACTGATACCAACCGTGGTTGGAGACCCCGCCAGCGTACTGATACTGACCCCTTTGGGCCTGACGACAGTCTGACCGGCAGCGCCATCCTCGGCGGGGCTCAGGACAACAGCCCGTCCGCGTCGTCCCTCCAGCGCAGCGGCGTCTTCGACACTCCTGTCAAGGGTAGCAGCGGCGATTTCGGCATGTCGGCTCTCAATCTCGGCAACAACCAGAGCGAGCAGGGAAACGGGCCCGCCAGTCCCTCCGAGACGAACCCGTACCGCAGCCCGCTAGCCGACCGTGGCGATGATGGGCATGACGACGCGGAGATCGATCGACTTACCCACAACGCTGCCGGGTCCGAGCCGCAGTCCAACTTCAGCACCCTGTCTCGTGCTTTTGGGGGTCCTCCTTTTGATGGCAGCGACCGTAGCCAGACTTCGAGCGTTGGTGCCAAGGGCTTCCCGACCGTCAACACGCTCGGAGGATGGCCTACTGCTCCTTCGGTCGGTACTCCCGATCGTGAGAGACAGCCCTTCAACAGCGCTTTTGGAACTAGCATTTTCAGCCCTATTGGTGATCTGCAATCTCCTGGGTTTGGCGGCCTTGGTGGCTTTGGGGTTGCTGGTGGTTCGGGACTTGGCCGTGCTAACAAGCTCAGCTCTTTGTTCCCTCCCGCCATGCAGGCTCAGATGCATGCTGGCCATGAGCAAGAGAACTTGAGTGATTCTGTTCCGGACCTCAGACAGGCCAACCCCCTTGGTGCTATCGGACGTGGTGCTATTGGTACTCAGCCTCGCGATGCCGCTAGCCCCATGAGAGCTGGTAGAGGTGCCTTTGAGGACTTGTTCCCCGGTACCGATGCTATGAAGTCGCCCTTCACCAGCGGCGAGCACCAGCCTGGTCTTACGTCTACGGCGCCCTCTTCGGGGTTCCCTGCCACCACGGCCGGTCCCGCCTTTTCGGCTACCCCTACCGCTGGCGAGCCCAATCAGCAGCAGCAGCGTACCATGGTCATGCCTGATCGCATGCGTTGGGTTTACCTGGATCCTCAAGGACAGATGCAGGGACCCTTCTCTGGCTTGGAGATGAATGACTGGTACAAGGCTAACTTCTTTTCGCCTGACCTCCGTGTTAAGCGCGTCGAGGACCCCGACTTTGAGCCTCTTGGCCAGCTTATCCGGCGCATTGGTAACTCCCGTGAGCCCTTCCTCGTTCCTCAGATGGGCATTCCTCACGGACCCCCGCCTTCTGCCGGTCCTTTCGCCCTCGGTGGTGCTGCTGAGGCCATTCCTCCCCTCCAGGGTGCTTTCCCGTCTTTCGGCAGAACCTTGACCGCTGCTCAGCAGAATGACTTGGAGCGTCGCAAGCAAGAGGAGCAGTTGTATCACGCTAGGCAGCGTGAGTTTCTGCATCATCACCAGAGCTTCGGCCGCCTTCCTCTCCAGCCTGGTATCCCCGGAGCTCTGCACCACCATTCTAGCGCCCACAGCCTGCAGAGCCAGCCCAGCTTTGGCAGCATCACTTCCCCCATTGGTATGCCGCAGCCTCCCATCGGTGCTATTGGCCCCAACTCCGGCTTCTTCGAGGCTCCCGTGAGCCTGGGTCAGGCCCCTGCCCAGCCCGGCTTGGGTCCCGATCTCTTCGCTCCTGACCTGAACTTGGGTGAGCGTCAGTTGCTGGCTAACTTGCAGGCCAATGGTGGTCTCCCTGGTTCCTTTCCTGCCCAGCCCATCGGTGCCCCCATCGGTGACAACTCGTCTCTCCGCAGCAACCTCCCTTCCGTCGATCAGCTCCGCAACGACGAGCAGGGTTTCAACACTAAGCTCAAGGAGTTTCACGAGCTTCGCGCCCAGCACGATGCTGAGGAGGCCCTTGCCCAGGCCAGCACTGCGGCCGCCCAGGAAGTCCTCCAGGAGGTGAAGGAGGAGGCCCCCAAGCCCAAGGAGGAACCCAAGGCTGCTCCCGCCCCTGCCCAGGAGACTGTCAAGCCTTCCAAGAAGCAGACTCAGGAGACTAAGGAGGTCCCCGCTGCTAAGGAGGTCGCTTTCCAAGCCGAGGTTTCCTTGACCGAGAAGATCAGGAAGACTCAGGCTGAGAACAATGCTGCCAAGCTTGCTCAGCAGGCCGCTGCTTCGGGCCTTCCCATGCCCTTCCCTCCTCCCCAGGCTAACACCCCTCTTGCTGCCCCCACTGCTCAGCGTCCTGCCTCGGGCCTCCCTGCTAGATACGGCGAGCGCTCTGGTTCTGGCACTCCCGACACCACCTCTGATGCTTCCGTCCTTGCCCCTCCCCCTACCGCTCCCTGGGCCGGCACTGAGACCCAGAAGGGCCCCAGCCTGAAGGAGATTCAGGAGGCCGAGGCCAAGAAGGCTGCCAAGAAGGAAGAGGCCGCCGCTGCCGCTCGTCGTGCTGCTCTTGAGCAGGAGGCTGCCGTTCTCCGTGAGCGCGAGAAGGCTGCTGCTGCCGCCATCATCGGTCTGCCCGCTACCAGCACCTGGGGTACTGGTTCCCCCGTCGGCGCCCCCGTTTCTGGTAGTCCCTGGAAGCAGCCTGCCGCCAAGGTCGCCCCCACCACCACCGGCTCCAAGAAGACCCTTGCCGAGATCCAGCGCGAGGAGGAGCTTCGCAAGCAGAAGGCCAAGGAGGCCGCCATCCAGGCTAGCGTCATCTCGGGTTCCGCTCTCGGTAAGCGCTATGCCGACCTGGCTAGCAAGACTTCCTCGTCCTCCGCTCCCCCCGGCATGGTCACTCCCGGCGCTGCTGCTCAGGCTGCTGCTGCTGCGGCCGCTTCCGTCGGTGGCGGTTGGTCTACTGTTGGCGCGGGTGGCAAGGTCAAAATTCCTACCGGCCCGGCTGCTACCAGCCGCCCTGTTAGCACTGCGCCTGTTAAGACTACCGTGACTCCGGCTGCGAAGGTTGTGGCCAAGCCTGCGCCCGCCGCGCTCAAGGATGCCAAGAGCGTGGCTATGGAGGAGTTCAAGAAGTGGTTGCATCGTGAGCTGTCTAGGGGCTTGAACGGTGTTAATGACAGTATGTTCCTCCCTTTTCCAATCTCTTTTCCTTTTCTGCAAGTAACTAACAATGGTATCATCCACAGTCGAAACCTTTGCCTCTACCCTCCTCGAGCTCCCTCTCGACGTCTCCATTCTCTCCGAGTGTGTCTACGGCTTTTCCACCACTATGGACGGCCGCCACTTCGCCGAGGAGTTTGTCCGTCGTCGCAAGCTCGCCGACAAGGGCATTGTCGAGAAGGATTCCAACACTGGCGCTATGTCTTCTAGCAATGGTGGTTGGTCCGAGGTGGCCAAGAAGGGTGGCAACAGCACCCAGAGCCAGGTCAAGGAGGATCCCATGGCGGCGGTGCCCGGATTCAGAGTTGTTCAGGCCAAGAAGGGCAAGGGCAAGAAATAGGTTTCTGCCAACCTTGATTTAGGATCGGAGATTTTCAGGAAGGATGATAGTATAGCAGGGTATGAATACGCAGCTTGATGGAGGATGATAGTATAGCAGGGTATGAATACGCAGCGTGATGGAGGAAAATTGTCTTTTGCTGCGAACAGCTGACGTGGGATCGTCGAGCGTCAAGCGTTATAGGGTTACTTGCTAGCATGTCAAGATTAGTGTGCTGTAGCGGTATCAGTAGCAGCGATCAGATGTATTGACTCTACGCGGCCTTTACTAGTTTAGTTTCCATTCTCATCCATGCCGGTGGTGATGATGACTTGTGGTTGGTGTTGATGTTTCGGACGTTGAGAGCCTCACTGCTGTCTTTCAGGGGCCCACTAACAGCGGAGCCACCAATCAAGTGGAAGTCCGGGGAAGACAACTTCAGCCTTATGTAAGCAGTCTTGGCGATGAAAAGTGCGTCACAGCGCCAAGACTGGGGTCTAGCGGATCTGGCCAGTGCCCCTCCCCCCACTTTTTTCTTTCTGGTTGCTCGGCGGCGTGCCTGAAGAAAAATGTTTTGACATTGCGATAAGGATTCGGGGACCCCTCTATCAGATTGATTTCCAATCAACAACCCCCCCTTTCCACTTTCTACTCCATTCATTTGGCTTCTCACTTGGGTTTCTTCATTCACTTCGGAATTCAGGCTTCAGGGATGAGATAGACAAAAGTTTTGATACCCTTTTTCTTCCGTCATATCTCTCACACTTCGACTTCGATACCCCTCAGCACAATGACCGACACCACGACGACAAGCCTGCTCGAGCAGGTCCGCTCAGGCCACTACGTCTCCGTCCTCACCACCGAGCCCGCAAAGAAGCTCATCGAGTCATACGTCAACGCCCTTTACGACTCCGAATCACAGCAGCAGAATGTCGACACACCAGCCCAGGATAAACTCGCCATCGCCCTCTCAGCATTCAACACCTTCCTGCAAATAAACGTCACCGGCCCCGTTCCCGATGGTCTTGCGCAAGTCGAGGAGGAGTTCACCAGCGCAGCATCCAGCAAAACTTCGAAGAGCAAGCCGCTTCAACAAACCCGCAAACTGTGCTTCTCGTCTCTCGATGTCGACGGCGTGTCGGTTTATCAGTACATCCCCTCCATCGAACTGTTCTGCCTGGCACGATGGATTCTCAGCACGCAATTGGGAGAGGGAGCGGAGTTGAAGGGTCTGGAAGGCGAGCCGCTGGAGTGGTTGAAGTTGAGAGTCGACGTTTGGCATTACAAGCTCATTACCCAGCCGAGCTTGGGACCGGGGAGCATCTTCAACAAGAGTCTGCAATGGTGCGAGGTGCCGAGTTTGCAGGGGAAGATTGAGCAGGGATTGAAGATCGTTGAAGGGGAAGTCACAGGGAAGGACAACAAGGAGATGGAAGTGAAGTGGCTTGTGGAAAAGGCCAATGTGCACATCATGTTGGGACAAGATGCGAAGGCGAAGGAGGCGATTCAGAAGGCGGCCGATGTCAACAAGTTCCAGTATATGCTCAGCGGTGCGCTCGGAAAGAGGACTAAGTTCCAGGAGAAGGCCACGAGTCAGCTTGTGGTTCTGGCGAAGAGTGCGGAGGAGAAGAAGGAGAGTGAGGAGGAGACAGACGCCAAGCCCAAGGCCTTGGAGCTTAACGACGATACTCTGTTGGAAGACCTGCAGTTCACCAAGGGCGAGCTGGGAAAACACGGCGAAACAGACGACAAGACTGGCCTTCCTGCGGAATTGAAGGATCTCGAGCCCGATGCGCAGCCTCAGCTGTCTCCGCTGGACCAGATCATCTTGTTGACGGAGGCCACGCTCAAGGACGCGTTCAGCCCTAGCGATACCCTCACCTCCGAGGAGATCTTGCCATTTGCCGTGAGAGTCATCAACGACAAGAGCACCAACTGGCAGATCTACACGCAAGCGTTGCTGGTGAGGTCGCGCATCGAGATGCATCGCTCCAGGACGATCGAGCGCGGTGTCTTGCAGATGCAGGCGGTGGTGGACCAGGTTATTGTCGATACCACTGCTGCTGCTCCCACATCTGAGGCCAACGGGGACGAGGAGAAGAAGTCGGACGTCCCCGCGATCAAAATCTCGGCTGACGGCGAAGTCATCGAGGACAAGGCGGCTGCTGCCAGCAAGCCCACATCGTTCTTTCCCGCTGCTAAGCCCGAGGATTCTGCGCCGGCGCATGTCCGTTTGCAATACATCCACGCTCTTTCCTCTCCTCCTAGGTGGCATCTTGAGTCTGAGTTGGCCTACTCGTGGGCTGGAGTTGGATCCTTGGTGTCGGCTCTCGAGATTTTCAAGCGTCTCCGCCTCTGGGCCGAAGTCGCCCTCTGTCTTGCTGCCAACGCCCGCCATGACGACGAAGACGGTCGCGGAGCGGGTGGTGAGGAGAAGGGCAAGGCCATCGTCAGGTGGCGTTTGTTCCATCGCACGGGTGTCACCGCTGCTGAGGAAGACGCCGAGGCGGACGACGAGGTTGAGAACGAGACGTTGGATATCTCCAACTTCAAGGAGGCGGACTTCCAAGGCCCCGAGCGCGTTCCCCCTCCCCCCAACGCCCCCCGTCTGTTCTGCATCCTGGGTGAGATGGAGGACAAGCCGGAGCATTACGAGCGTGCGTGGGAGATTTCCGGTAACCGGTACGCTCGCGCGCAGAAGTCGCTGGGCGAGTACTGGCTTTCCAAGCAAGAGATCTTTAAAGCCCGCGATGCCTACCGCAAGGCCGTCGTCGTCAACCGCATGTCTTCCGAACTCTGGAACCGTCTGGGCGACATTTCCCTCCGCCTAGGCGACTTCGCCGAAGCTGCTGAGTCCTTCACCCGCGGCATCGCAGCCGCCGACAACCTCGCCGGCGGCGAAGACGCTCGCACGTGGTCCAACCTTGGCTCGTCTCTCTACTCCCTCTACGTCGAGCGCGTCACGGAACTCAAAGCCGAGCGCGAAGCTGCTGCCAGCGCCGCCGAACCCGTCAACAAGTCCATGTCCTCCGAAGTCCTCCCCGATGAAGACGACACCTGCATCGCCAACCCCGAGCAATCCCAAACCGACCCATCCAAGCGCTCCCCCGCCACTCTCCTGTCGCAGTCCCTAGCCGCTTACAAGCGCGGCGCCTCCATCGCCAACGACAACTGGCGCATCTGGGACAACGTCATCACCCTCGCCTCGCGCGTGCGCCCGCCCGCCGTCTCCGAGATCATTTTGGCTCTGAACCACATCATCAAGATCCGGGCCTCCGAAGACGCCCTCGACATTGACGTTTTGGATTTGCTTTTGTCCGTCCTCGAGAAGAAGAAAATCCCCGCCGGATCCGGATCTGGTGGCGTCTACGACCCGCCCCGCGGCAGCCAAGAACGCGCCGTCTGCGAGTTGCTGGAGAAACAAGTCGCGCCGCTGATCACGAAGAGACACGACCTCTGGAAACTCCTCGGGTCCGCGCGCGAATGGAAGCGTGATTACGCGGGTGCCATCGACGCCGCTGAACGTGCCTGGCGCGCGGCGGTTTGGGGTGGTGCTGCTGCGTCGGCTGGTGGTGGTGGTGGTGGTGGTGGTGGGCTGTTGCCCTCGTCTGCTGGGACGGCGGGCGAAGCGAGCGAGAAGAGCTGGTTGGAGGACCAGGAGGCTTGGAGTACGGTGGTGGAACGGACGGCTGATTATGTTGGTCTGTTGAAGAATCACGGGGAGCAGGTGGAGGAGATTGGAGGGAAGTGGAAGGGGAAGGCGAGATCCGCGGTCAGGAGTGTCAGGGGGAAGGCGAAGGAGGCGTGGGAGGGGAGTAAAGAGTGGGAGAAGTTGGTTGGGTTGTTGAAGGAGCTTGATGAGGCTTGATTTGATGGGTTGTGGTGGGTTGTGGGCATGGAATGTGATGTGATGTGATGTAAAAGCACACGGAAAAAAGTTATGGGTTGTTGGTTGGGTACCTTACACTTCAAAAGTTCAAAAGTGGGGGCATGGGATATTACATATTGGTACAAGGTTCATATAGAAGTTTTCGATTTTCACACCACAGTTTTCATGGAAAGGGACTCGCAGATATCTCCAAGTCTTACGACTAAAGCAGTTCAGGGGGGTGTATGATGGTGAAACTAAGTCTGAATAAGAGACATGAGTTGAACAAGAGAAAAAGGAGACGAAGAAACTGTCCCGGGTGGTGTGCTTGATGTTGAGCTGCACGGGCTGTTAGCCATGTAGTGGATGGCTGAAAAAAAAAAAAAAAAAAAAAAAAAAAAAAGACAGAGACTGAAGTTGAAGAAAAGAGGGATTCGAGTTCGAGGTATAAGAGGAGTTGGTATCTACCTAGGCAGACTCTAGGCGAGAGAGTGTGTGGAACTCGAGCTGGTATCGGAGCTACACTATGGTGGTGCGGTTAGTAATGTGTTTAGTATCTGGTGATGGTGTGGTTGTTGTTGAAGGCTCACGGTAACCCGTAAAGCCAAAAAAAAAAATAATGCAGCGGACTGCGAGGAAGCCAGGGCAGGCTTTTTTCATCTCATGGTGGGTAACACATTCCACGCCCCTCAATCGTCGTGGACATGTAAATGTGATGTGTTCTTTAGCATGACATCCCTTCATGTCAGCTGGGGTTTTGTTTTGCCGTTTTGTCATTCCTTCTTCCTTCTTCTGTTAATCCACCGCAACAAGTCTTCCTTCCTTCACCCCCCCCCCCCCTTTCGCCCATTCCATCCACACAACCCATCACAGACAACAGATTCACAGAAGTATGAAAGAAAGAAAGAAAAAAACCCTTCCTCAACAAAACCCCCCCACTCACAATAATTACCCGTAGGCCGCCGCTACGTATGATACAACCCCCAATCAACCCCAAACTTATTATTCCTCAACACCAACTGGTAACACTCCATCGTCCCTTTACTCCCCACCTTCGCATCCCACTTCACGTACTTCTTCCCATTCTTATCCGTCGCCACCCGATCATCCCCGCCCTTGTTAATAAGCATGGCCACGGTGTACTCCACAATCTTGATCAAATCGATATTTCCTATTTTTGTCAAGGTCCCCGCTAGCGTGCCCTTGGAAGTCTCGACGCCGATGGCGCAAGATTCGTAAGAGGCGATGAGCGTCTGGCGGCCTGACCAAAACTGCCACATGCCGCCGGAGTCGATGTTGGCGCGCAGTTGGAGACAGTCGCCCCATTTGGGGGAGAGGGAGGAGGATTGGTCGACGGCGGGGGAGTAGTTGAGGCATTCCCAGTGGTCGTCGTCGCGGGTGATGAGGGTGGCGTTGGTGGGAGGCTCGACGGGGAGGTCGGCGGGGAGGGCAGTGGTGGTGGTGGCTGCTAGAGCGAGGAGGGCGAGGAGGGTGGTGGGGATCATTTTGGTGGGTTGTGGTGGTTGTGGTGGGTGAATGTAGTGGTTGGAACTGGGGATAGAGACTGTTGCGTCCTTGAAAGGGAAACGAAAGTGGTGTAGCGAGCACAGCTCGGTTACGGTCGTTGAACGAAGACGATGATGAGGAAGATGATAGAGAGAAAGGCGTGCAACATCTCAAATTTGGACTGAGGTCAAGGATTTATACACATGTTTAAACCTCCTTCAACAGACTACAATCCTAACTCGGAATACGATGAACGACCACATGGCTGTCTTGTACTCAAAGAACCCACACCAGGGCCTGGTAAAGGACAGCACGTTCGACTTGTTTGTTGGTAGCGGGAAGAGCGGGAAGATCCTTTGATGGCTAACAAAGCGCCACTCGTTGGCTTGAACTCCATTGTAATTCGATAGTAGAGGTATTTTCGGCTGGTACGTTCCAGTTGGTGTTTTTTTTTGCTGAGGTTACCGAGCCGCAGGAAAGTCATGATCGTTGTTGGTCCTGAGACCAGATCACGAGTTGGATGTCTGGTAGAACACTCCGTGTCAGCACTTGAATGACGAGGCAAGGGAGACAAAAAGTTCGAATGCGGTTCAATTACCGATATGAAGAAGTCCGGGAAGTGAACCAACACAAGCCAACAAGAGCCGGGGTCCAACCAGCCGTCCCAGGAAGCGGGAAGAGGGCGCATGTGTGACGTCGTGGTGTCCGCAGACGTTGTCAGGTACGAAGGCCAGGCGAGCGAACCGAATCTCATCCACTGCATCGCCATCGAGCGAAGCGAGGTCCCTCCCCGGATGGGGCCGCCGGAGGCATCAATTCGTCACTTCCCTTTGCAGAGGTAAAGGTCATTGGAACTCAAGACATCAACACATTACATCATCTAATCAACAATCATTGAAACACAGAATTATAGTACACCCCCTTACTCCCTCTCCCTCCTCAACTTCTTGCTCTTGCGTCCACCGCACTTGCTATAGGGAGCAATGCGACCCTCCAACTGCACATCCACCGGCGTCTTCTCCTTGATGTAGTTCACCAGAACCTCATCCAGGGTATCCAGCACCACCAAGTTGGCAAACGCCTCCGAGAAGAAGTTGTCTCCTCCACCAGCGACAAAGTCAATGGTGACCACCTTGTACTGCTTGGTCAAATCGAGCTTTTCGCCGCCGATCGTGACAGCAGCAAGCGTGCCGACGCCGTTATCGGGCGAGTTGGTAGGTTGGTACTCGATCTTGATGCCGCGCGAGACCTGGAGGAAAGATGTGACGGCTTTGCCGTTGGCCTTGTTGACGCGGGCGACAATGCCGGCGAGGACGTCCCACAGCTGCTGGCCGGAGAGAGTGATCTCCACAACGGCGTTACCGAAGGGGAAAGCAGTGAGGACCTCGCCGCGGGTGATCGGGCCGACGTCAATAGACGCACGAATACCGCCGGCGTTGGTGAGGGCGAACGAGGGGGCAACACCATCGGTGGAAGAGTTGAGGCGGTAGTCAAGCATGGCGTCGCAGATGAAGTTGCCGAAGGTGCACTCCTTGGTCTGGCAGGTGGACTGCTCGAGAACGACGTTGGTCGTGCCGACCTCCTCCTTGGAGAACTCATCAAAGGGCACGCGCCACGCGTCGATTTGCTTCTGGAGACCCTCGTCTTGCTTGGTGGCGTTGGTGAGGTGGATCGGACCGCCGTGGTACTCGAGGATCTTGCCGTCGGCGTCGTAGGTGACATCGATGTAGCCTAGGTACTCGCCCCAGCGATAGGCGGTGACGATGAAGACCTCGTCGCCGTCCTTGTTCTTGACGATGGTGGGGTAAGGACCCTCGGCGCCGGGGAAGTCGCCGAGCGGGGTGTGACTGTGGCCGCCCATGATGAGGTAGAGACCCGAGGTTTCCTTGGCGAGACGCTGGTCCTCGTCGTACCCGATGTGCGTGATGGCGGCGATGCGCTTGATGGAGGTGGTGGAGCGGATGTGGTCGATGGTGTCCTGGACGGCCTGGACGGCGTCGGTGAAGATGGTGCCCGGGCCGGGCGAGGAGATGGAGGGCACGGTCTCGGTGGTGACGCCGATGACGGCGAGGTCGTACTCCTCGTAGATGTGGTAGGGCTTGATGGTGCGGTTGAGGCGCGCGTTGTCGGAGAAGACGTTGGCCGAGATGATGGGGAAGGTCAGGTTCTCGAGGAACTGGCCGAGGACCTCATCACCCTTGTCCCACTCGTGGTTGCCCAGCGTCATGCCGTCGAAGCCGAGCTGGTTGAGGGTCTCGGCGATCTTCTCGCCGCCGTAGTAGGAGAAGAACATGGTGCCCTGGAACTCATCGCCGACGTTGAGGAAGAGCGAATCCTTGTGCGAAGGACGGGTCTCGTCGATGACAGTCTTGACGCGGGCATAACCGCCATAGCAGCCCTTGGCCGGGTTGGTGCAGTCGGTCCCGGAGGAGGAGAACTGATCGAGGTGGGCGTGGACATCGTTGATGTGGTAGAAGGAGATGTTGTAGTTGCCGTTCTCGTCGATGAAGCGCTTGGAGAGCTTGCGCTCGCTGATCAGGTGGTCCTCGGCCGAAGCCAACATGCCATGGCCGCCCAAGAGCAGCAGGCCGGCCGCCGAGAGGAGCTTGCCGAGAGACGCCATCGTGAAGCGAGAGGTCCAGATGTCGTCCAGGAGGGTGAGGAAGAGGAACCAGACACGGACGGACTCGGTACCCGCATTCGACCGACGTCGACACCCGCTTTTTATATTAACTTGGTCTGCCTCGTTCCTTGCAGCACCAGCATGAGGAGCGTTCCGTCAGCAGCAATCTCATGTCGATCGGTGGCCACGGTCTGGGTACATGCGTTAGCTTATCTGCGCTGCGACAGCGTGGTAGTGAACGGGCAGGTGGGCGAACCTATTGGCTATGAGCGGGCGTTGTTCTCCTTGTGCGGCCTGTGCCTCGTTGCACTGCAGCGTGAGAATCCCTGGGGCCGGGAACACAAGCAGCGCCGGATTGGTTCAACACCTTCGGGTATCGGCAAACCGTCGCTCGTGGCGGCGCGGGTGTCTTGACCATCTTTATCACCTTCCTGGAATGTGGTAGGCGAGCCCCGCCGGCCAGGGGCGCCTATCGCCCGCTATTGATTTTTATCCTCCTTCCGACCTCAGTAAGCCTCTTCTTCGAGGATGCCATCATTTTCTCTTGGAAACAAGTCTTGATGTTGATTGTTGACATGGTGAGCATCGACGCGTAGCAGGCGGATGTTTTGCCCATTCTGGGTTGAGATGAAAGATACCTCTATGGCTGATAGCGGAAACTATGGTTATGGCGTTGGTACGAAAGAATACCGTGTAATTGGGGAAGAGAGGAGGCAGCTGGGCAATTTTTTGTACACGTGTAAAAAGACAGTATCTGACAAAAGCGTGGTTCTCTGTGTAACGTGTGCGAAGGTCGCACAACTCAGGCTGACTGTATTCGAATGTGAGACAATCATTTGTGCTCATACATTCAAGTGCCACAAAGGCCATGTACTTAACAGATGGGCGTTACTGAATCAATTGAGATATTCATGTTGTCCGCGTCTCCGCGACGTCGTCGCCTCGTCCCTCATTTTGGCTCCGCATGTATTGTACTGTACTTGTAAAACTGTGGCGTGTGGGGAACGTAAGTGCCTGTGCGCGAAAGCTGATATGATTGGTGAATTCTGTTACTCTTCACGTGACTAAAACTCAGAAGGGTTCCTCTCCATGAACGTGCATTGTGCACCTTCAAAAGCATCGTCTTCTTCTTCCCGCTCTTTCACTTTGACGCCTTCGCCTTTAACATCATCACCGTCATTCTTAACTTGTTCCACACCAGAACTTCTTATCCGCGTGTGTCTATATTCTGGGATTTCCTTCCACCTCGGTTTTACAATATCCCCACTATCAACACATGCTTACGCCAAGTACCAAGCAAAAATCTCTCTCTCGTCGTGTGGCTGTTCCCGTCTCCGTGATCGACCGGAGCGAATACCGAACAAACTCGATTGTTCGCCAACTTTGGGAACGACGCTCGTTCTTTTTCGGGAAACAGTCCTTGGTTTGTACCCAAACGTGCCCAAGTCACCATGTTTCATCATTGCCCTACCCGGCCTTCCACTTTCCTTTGATCCTTTCCAGCGGACATTTCGCGTGGATCTTTAGCTGGATCAGTCTTGAACCTGGTATTGCTCTTAAAGGTTCCTCGTGTTAAGCGACATTAGGTAGACCGCTCACGGCTCCAGCGATTTCTTCAAGTCATGTGAACAGTATGACCACAGAACGAATCGGCAAACCGAAAAGAGAATTCATGACAATTCGATGTCTTCGCCCAGGAATCTCCAGTTGTGCGTTTTACGTACGCCAAGATCCGGGGAAGACTGGAGAATCTCTGGATGGACCATTCATTCCAACGGATCTTAGCCAGGTGTGGAGCCATCGGGGCATCACGGGATGGAACGAGCCAGTCATTACTGTCATGGGGTTAGGGTTCACCGTTAAAAGGGCCTGGACTTGCCCAAATTTCAGTGATTTCTGGCTGCCAAGAGTCCCCTAGAGAACGGAGTCGGTGGTCTCGAATTGTTCACACGTCAGAACTTCCAGTCGACCTGGGAGTCTTCTCAAAAACAGACCGCTTCCACTTTTTGTTATATACAACTTGTTTGTTTACTCTTTTGTTCTCTTGGTCTTTTGAATCTCGCAGTTTTAGACAGTTAATAAACAGTACAACTGTTTGCGATCCCTTCACATTCCTCTCACTGCCGTGAAAAAGCTCTGTTCCGATCCATCGCGTCATCGAATCGAATCCGTTCAATTCGCCAAAAAAGTCAACAAAGCCAAGCCTCGTTACGAATCTCAGGACTCAGGGGTCTCAGTCATCAAAGCCATCAGTCATCGCAAACCGTCGTCGCCGAACCAGATACCGAAATTAAACAGACTCAGTTCTTACCAATTGCCCAAAATGAACTGCCCTTCTCGCACTGACGATGCCGAGCTCGAACATCCCTTTTGGAACCAACAGCCCCATTACCTCGCTGCCGACCTGACCACCCGCCAGGACCTCAATGGAATTGCCAATTCGCGGACGCACAGGCATGGATCCCAGGGCAGCGAGGTCGGCGTCTGCGCACTGAATCATCACTCAGGAGGCGGCATGAGGCAGCACGACTCGGACCGAAGACCACAAGTCCCTCCGGAGAAGAATAATAATTCTGCGGGGCGGTGGTCTATTGGTAAGTCACCGTCACTGTCGCTCAAAAACACCTAACCCTCTCCGAGTGCAACCCGAATGACTGACACGGAACACAGACCCCGCCCCGCAGAAACTCCCGGCAGCCGGTGGTGAAGACCGTGCTTGCCGAACCCGGACCTCCGTGGCCCCACTCCTCCGATCGGCCGCTTCGGCGGTCCCGGGGTGGGTCACTTGGGTTCTCTCCGTCGTCGTTACCTCGTTGATCATGTCCACCATCATGACAAGACAACAGCACGGTAGCGACAGACATCTCCAAGTTGATGCAGCTCTCCATGTCTCCGCACCTCGTCCTTCACCCGTCGTCGTCGTCGCTGAACCGGTTACGTCCCGGGTCCTCAAGAGAGCATCAACTTGTCCCAAAGGCGGCGTCTCCGATGAGAAGCTTTATAACACAGCCTTTCACGGCGCCGCTCTCGCCATCATCTTCGGCGTCTCCTTCCTCGCCTGTGCCCTTCCCGTCCTCATGACCCGTTTCCCCATGATTCGTCTCCCGCCCGTGTTCTTCTTCGCCGTCCGCCACTTTGGTACCGGAGTTCTGATCGCCACGGCTTTCGTCCATCTTTTGCCGACCGCTTTCATCTCGCTCAGCAACCAGTGTCTCGACAGCTTTTGGACGCAGCAATACCCCGCCATGCCGGGAGCTATTGCGCTGGCTGCTATTTTCATGGTCACAATTGTCGAGATGGTGTTCCACCCCGGAAGACATGTGCATCACGGACCTCACGAACATGAACAAGCTTCCGGTGCCACCCAGTCCAACACCAACGACGAAGCAATCGACCCCCTCTCCCGCCTCCCCAGCAACGCTCGCGCCCCCGACGACACCACCTCCATCAACAACAACAACCTCCCCTCCCGCCCCAAGGGAGCCCTCCGCGGACGCGCACACTCCATCGGCCGTCGTCTCTCCCATGTCTCCCACCAGGGCCAAGACCCACAAGACCGGGACGCCGTCCTCCCCGCCCTGCCATCCGAAGACAACCTCGATTGCCCGGGCACCACCACCACCCCGCAATTCAACAAGGAAATCTTCCAATCCGACCTCACCCTCTCCAACCCCACCACGCAACAACTTGAATCCCAGCTGCCACACGGATACCTGACCGCCGAGATGAAGCACCGCAAGGAAACGATGCAGTGCGTCCTTCTCGAATGCGGAATTCTTTTCCACTCTGTCTTTATCGGCATGGCCCTCTCCGTCTCCGTCGGCACCGACTTCGTCGTCCTCCTCATCGCCATTGCGTTCCATCAGACCTTTGAAGGCCTCGCTTTGGGGTCACGCATCGCGTCTATCACATGGCGTGAAGGATCGAAGCAACCGTGGTACATGGCTTTGGCGTACGGGTGCACTACCCCCATTGGACAGGCGATTGGGTTGGCTACGCATCGGTTGTATTCTCCCGAGAGTGAGGTGGGGTTGGTGTTGGTGGGGACTATGAATGCTATTAGCTCGGGATTGTTGGTGTTTGCTAGTTTGGTGGAGTTGTTGAGCGAGGACTTTTTGAGTGATGAGAGTTGGAGGACGTTGAGGGGGAAGAGGAGGGTGGCGGCGTGTGTGTTGGTTTTTGCGGGGGCGGTGGGTATGAGTTTGGTTGGGGCTTGGGCTTAGGTGGTCCGGTTCTTATCTGTGGCTGTGGCATTAGGGGAGATATGGTCGGAAAAGTGGGAGGTGAAAGCCGGGTTGGTGGTGGTGGGAATGTGTGTTGATGTTGGTGATGTTTTCGACCAGTGTTACACACAGGCCAGGTCAACTCAATTCGGGGGTCTGACTCGGCTTAACTCGCTTAATTTTACAGTCGACTTGCCTATTCAAAAGGCGAACTTGACAAGGCTCGTTGGACTCGCATAACCGGATTATAACACTACGGCACATCACCACTTCCCCATGGCAACCAGCACACCCCAACAGATTACGACGATTTTCACGAAAATTTTGGTCATTTGCGACAAACACGAGGTCTAAGAACCGTACGAGATTTGCGCCTGCATTTTGTAGCAATCTGTACTAAAAAGCACCGGGGCTATATGTTTATAGAAAAAATCTGCAGTCTGACGAAATAACCGAGTCAACCGAGTCAAGCCAGCCTCTGAGCTTGATTTGCTTATACTCAAAAATTCTTCGACTCGACTCGACTGTCAGATGCCCAGCTTGGACTGACTCGAGCCCAGCCTGGCCTGTGTGTAACACTGTTTTCGACCATGTTTGGAACTTTGCTCGTTGGGCCGTTGGGGATGAAGCGTTTGGATGATTGGACAATGGATGAACGACATCTGAAAGATCGTTGGATAGAACTGTTACACAATGAAAAGGATAGACAAAAAGGAACGACAATATCATCATTACCATCTTGACATCAAGCACGCATCCACACGCACTCGTCATGTCCATTTCGATGTTTTCTGTCAACACTCCAGTGACTCCACGCCCACTTGCCGGGACCGAATATTCTGGGCGCCCAGAACGCATTCTCACCTCAGCAATACCCAGCTCCTCGATTGAAAGATGGGGAAGACGGCAAGGCGGCACAGTCAGTATTATTCCACCAACTCACATGCTCGAAGGATCAAGCTGAAGATGGTGGTCACGGACTCACCGGCATAATGTTACCCACTCCCGGCTGCTTGGCTCTTAGCGCCGAGGGGCCGCAAGCCCGTTGACCCCACCCGTGCCGCTGGTCCCGCGTTTCAGCCCATCTTAGGCGGGTCCAAACAAACATCCCATCGGCAAACACGCGGGGTCATAAAGGTCCTCACCCCCTCCAAATCTCACCACATCCTTCTCCGTTCACCTCTCGTTTCTGCTCCATTATATCCACTCACCAACGAACAGAAAGAAGGAAGAGAGGAAAGGACACCACAATGGATCAATTATTCTCCGGCCTCGGCGGCTTCGCCAAAGACAACCTCCCTCCTCAAGTCACCGGGACCGTCACCGACCTCACCTCTTCGGTCCGCAGCAGGCTTACCCTCGGCTCTCGTCGACGCACGCAACCAATCGACGACGAAGAAGCAGGCGACATTATCCCGTTCGACTCCCACGCCGGCGGCGGTCATTCCACATGCAAGCAAAGCCCCCAGCTCCGCGTCTCCCCCGCTTTACAGTCCTTCATCGCCAGGAACCATATCTTGCGCTCTGGTGAAACCGTCGCCGACCTACTTTCCAAGCCCCACATTGCCGTCCCACGGGAGGTGGTGAGCAGGGACTACCCCCTACCGGAGTACTTCGTCTCCTCCTCGCACAACACCTACCTCTGCGCGCACCAGCTCTTCGGCGAATCCTCCGCCGACCCCTACCGCCACACCCTCCAAGCCGGCTCAAGATGCGTCGAAATCGACGTCTGGGACAACCCCGACAACCTCGACGAGCCCAAAGTCACGCACGGCTACACCTTGGTCTCCAACATCCCCTTCCGCGAAGTATGCAAGATCATCCTGCAAGTGGTAGAAGAGGAAGAAGAAGCCGGTAGCGCGCCGGTGTTGATTTCCCTCGAGAACCACTGCGGAGCGCGAGGACAGGAGGCGTTGGTGCGGATTATGAAGGAGGTTTGGGGGGGTCATTTGTTGGATAAGCCGGTGGAAACCGAGTCACACATTGAGCAAGACCAGCATGTCCGTCTGCGCGATCTGGGGTCCAAGATCGTTGTCATCGTGGAGCACCACTTGGTCAATGAAGCCAATTCCTCTTCCTCCTCCGACAGCAGCTCCGACTCCAGCTCCTCCGAAGACGAAGCCGAAAAGAAAGAAAAGCGCAACCGCAAGCAGGCGAAAAACACCCCCGAAGCCAACCTCATCATCCCCTCCCTCGCCGAACTCGGCGTCTACGGCCAATCCGTCAAACCGCCCGACAACAGCTGGTTCACCTCCTCGACCCTCCAACCCTCAAAAGACGGCCCGCACCACCACCTCATCAACGTATCCGAATCCGGCCTCAACGCCCTTTTGTCGTCTGGCAACGGCGCCAGCATAGCTAAACACAACGCCCGCCATCTCATGCGCGTGTTCCCCAAGGGCACGCGCATTTCCTCGAAGAACCTCAAACCGCTGCCCTTCTGGGGTTTGGGCGCCCAAGTGTGTGCATTAAACTGGCAGACTTTCGATGCAAGCATGCAAATCAACGAAGCAATGTTCGCCGGAACGGGCGGGTACGTGCTCAAACCTTCTTGGTTGAGGTCTAACGCGGCGATGGTGGGACTGGGCGAAAAAGAGTTTAGGGAGCAGGTGGCTGGGACGAGAGGCAGAAAACGGCTGAGGTTGGTAGTTGCTGGCGCGTCGGATGTTCCCATCCCGAGCGGGAGGGATACGGATAAGGAGGTTAAGCCTTACCTGACCTGCACACTGTTGCACCCCGGCATGCCGTTTGGGGAGATGCAGCAGACCAAGAAGAAGACGGGTGTGTTCAGGAAGCATAAACTTAGTGCGCTGATTGGGGGGTTGACGGGAGCAGGAAGTAAAGAGGAGGAGAGTAGTCTGGTGACGGATCCGTTGTGGGATGAGACGTTGGAGTGGGAGTATGAAGATGATGAGTTGGTGTTTTTGAGGATGTTCATCAAGAGCGATGATTCCTTCTCCAGCAACCCGGTGCTGTGCGTGGCGAGTGTCAGGTTGTTGTATGTAGAGGGCGTCAAGGGGCAGTGGAGATTTGTGAGGATGTTGGATTTGAAGGGGAGGGAGACGGGATGTACACTGCTGGTCAAGTTTGAAGTGGATGAGATCTGATTCTTCTTTCTGGTTTGGCTACTGGGAAGCACAAGATGAGACTAATATACATAAATGAACTCGTCATTCTGACGATCCGTCAAGTCCAAGAAAGCCCGACTTCCAATGTCGCCTTCTTGGGCTTGGGCAGCACCCGCATTGAACTTCTTATCCATCGAAGCATCGTGCAACTTGGCCGGCTTGCCATTCGCCACGCGCTTCTTCTCCTGCATCTTGTTCAGCAACACCAAGTTCCCCAGCTGCAGCAGCACAACGGCAGCCATCATGCTGTATACTCCCAAAGTAGCCTTCAGGCCGGGCGTGTAAGCAGGGGCATCGGCCGTGTCGAACAGCAGAGGACCAATGATGTTGCCCGCCGAAGAAGCAGCGTTGTACAGCGACATTATGACACTGCTCTTGGTCGATCCCGCAGTGTTGGCGAGAACCCAGGACATAACCAGCGTGTTGCAGCCGAAGATGAAGGCGAGGAAGTAGTAGCCCACCAGCAGGGGCGCAGTGTGCGACTTGTCGCGGGGAAGGACGTAGAGCACAGTGACGCCGGCCAGGATGGGGATGAGAACGACTAACAGGGCAACGCCCTTGCCCGACCGCACCTTTACGCTGGTCCAGGCGACGCCGAGGATGACAACGTACTGGACCGCGCCGAAGGGGATGTTGAGCAGCGTAGTCTTGTGGTTATCAAAACCCAGGCCGCTCAAGATCAGCGGGCCAAAGGTGTTGACCACCTGCGCGCCAAGGTTGTTTGCCAAAGACATGGCGATGAAGAGGTACGTCTTGATATCCAAAAACACCTCTCCAACCTGGGCCCACTTGAACTTGTGCGCCTCGCCATCGCTGGTGCCGTTGTTGTTCGCCCTCAACCGCTCAATAGCCTTCAGCTTTTCCTCCGCAGTCAAAAACCTTGCCGAATGGATATTGTTATCCAGCTTCCAGTAGATGAACGGCACCGTAACAATCGTCATCAGCCCCGTAAACAAGAAGATAATCTGCCACGACGCCAACACGTGGCTATGAATCTTGGCCAAACCAAACGACAGCGCCGCCGCAAAGATGGTCGCCAGACCATTAGTGCCGTACCACCCGGCCACTCTGACAGGCTGCTCGCTCCTCCTGTACCAATGCGCCGTAATCACCGAGAACAGCGGCAAGCAACCGGCCTCGAACAGGCCCAAGAAGAACCGAACAGCCAGCAGGGCAGGGAAGGTCTTGCACAAGGGCGTCAGGCATTGGGCGATGCCCCAGCCGAGAACGAGAGTGGGCATCAGAATGCGGTGCGGGACCTTGATGATCAGGATCGAGGAAAAGGGCTGCCATACTAGCTGGGCGATGGGGGCGATGGACCCGATGAGACTGTATTGGTTGCCTTTGAGGTGGGTGTCTTCGCGCAGGCCGAAGATGGCGCCGTAGCCGAGCACGGTCTTGTCGAGGATTTGGAGGAAGTAGACCCAGGCGAGGATGGGCATGATTGTCAGATCTGTTTTGTGGAGGATGCGGCGGTTCTGGATGGGGACATGGGATGTCAGTGTTTTCCTCTTGATGCCTGGTGCTTGGGTACGTTGGTGCTTACATCTTCCTCTGTTAATGTGACGCGCTGGTTCTCGGTTTCGGTCACCTGGGGACCATCTTCCATGTCTTTGAGGTCGGCCGAGACCTTGTGGGCGATGACTCCGTCGGCCATGGTTGCAATTGACTGACTGGACTGCGCTGGCAAAGGTCGAATCGAAATGGGTAAGGTGTGATGTGCTAGAAGACCGACAACCCGCGGTAGTGTGATGATCAACTGGAGGTAGAAGGCCGGCTACCTTCCTGTCTGGGGATGAGGAGTGATCTCGGTCGGGAACGAAGGGCTGGACCGGCTCCTCTTTATGTTCCCGTCGAGACACGGGGAAGCCCACCACGTTGTGCGCTAATCCTGTGCCTTATTCCGTTCTGGTGCTTAGCCAACCGGCAGAGGAACGGGCTGGGGAGACTGGGGAAACTGGGGATCAGCGCCGGTCGCCAACGGGCTGATTGTACCGTGGACATGGATCGCTGAAGATGGGGAAAGATGGGGATTCTCCACGGGGGGGACCCAATCAAGGCGGATGGCAAGCGAAGCTGGCACGGCTGCATATGGCGGTCTCTCTTGGCCTGGAGTTAACTGCGGTTAGCTCTGGTTCTAGACAGGAGGTATCGTCGGGCGAACATACCGAAGGGTTGTGCCACCACAGACGTCAAGGGGGTATCGATTGAAGGGGGGGAACATGACGGGCGAGTGATGTTGGAAGACTTGGAAACAAGATGGGGGTACACTCCAACTTTGTGTTTGTCTCCAAGTTCCCCAAGTCCAATCATTGATTCTCCCACTTGCCGCCTGGTACATGAGTTGCGGCAAGTCATTGCGCTGCATTTACAGCACTGTCAACACCTGTACTGCCGTCGATTGCCGCTGCCGGCACGGCACAATGCAGCGACCTGTGGCAGGCAAATCTGTGGCATTCCCGTCAACCGACGGCAAACCTTTGCTTTCCTGTAACAAATCAGCAATCGAACTTTGACAAATCGCGACATCATGAACGTACCGACAAGTGACAAAATTGCGCGGTCCAAACAAGGTACCTACCTATGTTGACTCTATTCCCACCATCACCTATTCTCCGCAGCTAGACCATCCACGACTCCCCTTGGACCGACTTTTTTGCTGACAACCACGCGAATCCAGCCCAACATGGACGACGACTCTGGGGATGATGGGGTACCCCGCAGTCTAAACAAGTTCCCCAGCCCATTGCGAACTCGAAATCGACGCGACAAAGGCCCGATAGAAAATGAGAAGATTGCGGGGAAGTTGGTAACCGATTCGCGGGGAAAACTGGGGAGAATTGCTGGAGAAGCTGGACAACCAGGAAGGGATTGGAAATGGAGCGTGGAAAATCACAACACCATGGCGACACACACAACGACGTGTGGTTGCTCAGTGGGGGAAGTCGTCTGTTTCTGGGGAACTCCCCTTGTCGTCCCCCCACGTTTCCCGGTGTTCCCCCACGTATCCCACGGTTCCCCAGCCCCCCCACGCCAAGTTCATCCACTCTGCTGACCTTTGTAGCCGAGACCAGGGACTCCATGCCGAAGACGATGCCCAGCCCAAGTTGAGAATCTCACGTGGGACGAATCGTCAACCTCGGACGAGAAAAAAAAAGAAACAAAACATACCCCGCACTGTCCGTCGTCTCGAACCAGTCGACGACGACGACGACGACGACGCTCAACACCAACAACTGGCAACCCCTGAGCCCCTGTCTCAAAGTAAACAATCACCATCGTGGTGTTATCAGATCGAACACATCAAGTCCACACACGACGGGAATCCAGACCCAATCCCTACCAACAGCCCGATTCTCCAGAAAACGCCACCATGTCTTCCCCTACAGACGCATCTCTAGACAAAACTGTCCTAGGCGTCTCCTTCGCCTCCGCCGTCCTCTACCTCTTCCAAGTCCGCTCCAGCCCATCTTACTCGCGCATGCTCGTCAAGACCGCTTCTACCGCCTTGCTCTCTTACCTCTCCCACCTACTCGGCGGCCCCCAATTCCTTACTGGTGCTCTAGCCCTCGGCTCCCTTGGCGACGCCTTCCTCGCTTGGGATGGTGACCTGGCCTTCCTTTGCGGTCTGTCGAGCTTCTTGGTTGCTCACGTCCTCTACATCTTGTTGTTCCTGCAGGAGCAGCCATCTGCTGGGTTCCAAGCTCTACTCGAAGAAGGATGGCGCACCGCGACGGCTGGCGGATTGGTGGTTCTAGTCCCCGTCATGATCGCCATGTTGATGCCCAAGGTTGGCAACGCGCTGAGGGTGCCGGTGTTGGTGTACTCGCTTACCATTTGTGTGATGGCCCTGACGGCCCTGACATTGGAGAATGGGAGGGTGATTGTGGGGGCCACCATGTTCACGGCGTCGGATTCGATCCTTGCGGCGGACAAGTTCTTGGTGTCTGGGACAGCGGGGTATAGGGGGTTGATGCAAAGAGCCGTTTGGGTGCTGTACTATGGGGGGCAGGCCTTGATCGCGCTTGGATTTGTTGAGCCGGCGCTGTAGGGTGCTTCCAGTGACCGGCAACCAAAGGCATGGAGGACGGGGCGGTCAAGCTTCTTGGTCGACAGCGTGTTCCAACCGCGGCTTTTCGTCTGCAAGCTAAGCCTGGCCCAAGCCTGTTGGGTTGTTTTTGGACACTTGGCCACCAGGAAAGGGGGTAGTTGATGACTCTCAACAGTCAGTACAGACGGTTCTCGGATCCCAAAGGATCATACCAGGACCTCAGTTTCGGTACAACAGAACGAAACAGCCAATTCAACATTGGACCCAACAGGACACGGTTTTCTCCCCGAACACTCATTGTCCTGGAAATTGGTATCATTCAAGGCTAACTCTTCGCACGCCCTAATGTCTCGCTCCATCCTTTGCCCTATTCGTTGTCCCTAACATAGGCATCCTGCTGGTTTTTCACAGGCTTGTACACAAAGTAGTCGAACTTGGCCTCCGCCGCCAACCCGTTCAGGTCTGAAGCCGCCACACCGACAAAGGCACCCGTAAAGCTGCCATGCTGCTGATGTCCACCACACTCATCCGACACAATGCTGGCATCAAACACCGGTCCGATCTTCTTCAGCTCCTCATCGCCACTACCCAACACCGCATAATAGAACTGCAGCTGGTTGCCCCTGATCGTCAAAGCCAGCTTCACCTTGCCCTCGTTCGGTATCTGGACGTACGGAACGTACGGGGTGTTGAGGTTTCCAATCGGCCATGACGCTTCAGACGACATGATGAGCAACTCTCGCTGGCCATCCGAGTGGGCGGTGACCGTCAAGTAGAAGAAGTTGTACCGGCAGTAGTACGCAGTCAAACCAGCGAACTGCCTCTCGTCGGTCGGAGAAAAGTCGATGACGGTCTCGGCATCGTAGCTGAAGTGCTCCTGTCTCCTGGCCACCAACGCCTGCTCGAACCAACTGCCGATGGCTTCCCGGCCGATCAGCGTCAACTTGCCATCCTTGACGTTGAAGATGCGCTCCGTCTCTGGCGTTCTCAACCACTGGAAATCATTATGCAACCCATCCTCAAAGGTATACCTCTTCTCCTCCCAGTACTTGCTCTCATCCCTCTCCCCCAGCAAGTCAACCCAGAGACTCGGCACCGGCCCATTCTTCACATACAACCAATCATCCTTCCAAAAGCACTCCTGAATCGCCGTCTCCCGTCCCAACACACACCTCCTCAGCTGCGTCGTCGGCCGTCCCGTTAAATGCACCAAGTACGTCCTCCCATCCTCCGTCTCCACAATATCACCATGTCCCGCCCTTTGCAGCGCGGCTCTCGGATGGTCCTTACTCGTCAACACGTACTTCTCCGGATGCGTCTCATACGGTCCCCAGATATCCTTGCTCCTCGCCAGCGTGCAAGCATGCTCATACCCCGTTCCGCCCTCCGCAATCAGCAGGTAATACCACCCATTCCGCTTATACACGTGGGGCGCCTCCGCCAGTGCCAGCTTCGTACCCTGGTAGACGTTCTTCCTTTCCCCGACCAGTTGCTTCGTTTTAGCATCCCACTCCTGCACCGCAATCCCCGCAAACAGCAGCGGTCTCCGCCTGTGATCCCACAGCATGTTCACAAAGTACTTCTTGCCGCTATCCGGGTCATGGAAAAGACTCGGGTCGAAACCAGAGCTGTTCACGTATACCGGATCGGACCATTCTCCATCGATCTTATCCGCCCAGACGATGTAGTTATGCGCATCCTTGAAACTGCCATCCTTCCTCTTGACGTCCGTGTACACAAGCCAGAACTTTTCGCCGTCATGTGAGAGGCAAGGGGCCCAGACACCGCACGAGTCCGGATCGCCACGCATGTCGAGTTGGGATTTGCGCGTGAGAGGACGAGTGAGGAGGGTCCAGTTGGCGAGGTCTGTCGAGTGATGGATTTGTACGCCTGGGCACCATTCGAAGGTTGAGGTGGCGATGTAGTAGTCTTTCCCGACCCGGAGGATGGACGGGTCCGGGTTGAAACCGGGGAGGATGGGGTTTTTGACGAGAGGCATGATGGGCGACGTTGCTGCTGACTGTCGATATTTTGAAATGGTTGGTGGGCTACAAGTTCACAACAGCTCTCAGAACGATGAAGAAGGGGACGAGTGTCTTCTTATACGGTCATATCTGTCATGCTCATCGGTTGTTGTCACTCTCCAAGACCTCAAGGTGGGGTGGAAGGATGGAAGAAGTCCGGATAAAACGCGGCCCCCGCGGGGCAATTTAGCCGGAGCTGTCACACCACGCAACTGCACGATCGACGACGCTGCCAAGATGCGGCATTGCGGGATGCGGGGATTCCCACGCACTCCAGGATCGGAATTCGGAAAGCGGGTATCATTCTTCGATCCTTCGGTCTATGTACACCCCGAAATTGACGTCTACTCTATCATCTCTATGCGCTCAAATCTCGTGGCCTTCCCTCCCCTGGAATTTCTTGTGCTCGCGGTCCTGCATCCCCATGCAACTCGTTTGGTCTCACATCCGAGTGAAGTTCCCACCGGTAAGCATGACTTGGGAGTTCGGCGGGCGGGACGTATACCTCCACTGCTGGGGAATGGATGGGAAGCTCCTTCTTCTGCTCATAGGGCTCATATGAGCCTTGTGGTGGTGGTGGCGGCTCTTGGACGGGGAGTTCAGCGGATGGTGATGCTCCTGCTGAGTTCTTGTTCTTGTTCCTCTTTCTCCAAAAGAACCAACCGCCGATGACGCCTAGCACGACGACGCAACCCCCTACGATGCCCCCTGCGACAGGTCCGGTGTTAGATTTGGACTCGCCCTTGCTTTCACCGGTGTTGCCATCCGAGGAACCACTGCCGCCAGATGATGGTTTGTCTGATGAACTCGGCTCATTCGCAAAGTTCACAGGCGTCGCCAGGAACATCTTCTTCACATCGTCCGAGTCCCACTGGACTTTGTCAAGACCCCTAAAGTCGGTCAGCATGGCATTCATATCCCAGACGAAAAGATCACTCACCCATCTTTGTACCACTTCTCAATCACTTCGGCCGGTCTGTACTCCGCTGCCTCCGCATCATAGCTTCCATTGCTCTTCCAGGCCATGGTCGTCATGTCAAAGATGCCCAGTCCCAGCGGTAACGGATCCTTGGTCTGCCAGATTCCCGGCCATCCATCCTTCTCGTTCTGGCCACCTATCACCAACAGTTGACGTTTGCCTACCACAGCGCAAGTCCCGTGAGAATGAACGCCGTTTGAACGATCGTCGACGCGAAACCAGACGAAACCGGGAAGGGAAAGGACGTATAGGTCATCGTAGGACTCGGTGAACCCGGCGTCAGCGCCGCCGTACACGAAGCTGTTAGATGTCACTGTCAGCACTGGATCCAGAGAAGGGGCGCAAAGGGGAAACAAACATCTCGTGGGTACCGGCTTGGCTTCGAACACCCGCGACACAACGCCCCATCCTCCCTGTCGGCGGTGTCCCTGACGCAGTCTGCGAGTACCACTTCTTCGTCTCTGCGTCAAAGAACGTCAAGTTGTTGAAGTCGAGAAGGAGATCCGGGCGGATGATCCCTCGCGAGTCGCCCTTTCGCGTCACTGGCAGGGCGAAGACTCCTCCTCCCAACACCATGACCCACTCCATTTTTACCGTCCTCCCCAAGTCCATCAACGAAGTGCGCCCTTCCATCCTCCAACGCCTCACCCTTCTTGAGGAACCCGACCTCGGTATGATTCGTCCACTTTTGCGTCGCAAACTCATACTCCACCATTCCCGGAATCCTCACGCCCGGGGCCCCTGACGTGATATTCGCATCCGCATCCGTGCCACCCGTCATGATCCCCCCAACCGACCACCCCCTCCCACCTCCCGCCGCATACGCCATACTCGCCACCACATTCAACCCCTTCAGAACCTCCGGATTACTAGCCTGTTCAAGCGTCCACGCTCCCCCACCCTGCCCATTGGAAGTAAACTTCCAAATTCCACGATCCTTCCTCACATCCTTCACCGTTTCGTTCCAAGACACTTGACCGCCGTAGATGTAGAACCCTTCATCTTTACCGTCCGAAGACTGCCAGGGCCAGAGAGCGTGGTTATTCACAACGGGAGGTCGGTTTGCCATCTTGAAAGGAATGAGATTGGAAGGGGGCATTGCGGGCGAGCCACGAGGCTGGGTGGAGAGGTCGATGGATAAGATGGAGGAGATGCCAGTGCAGGGGTGGTCGTCGGGCGGAAGGGTGCGCTCGCCGGTTCCGTACTGGGAGATTTCACCGCCGGAGAGGTAGAGGTGGGAGCCGATGACCGTTGCTGTCGGTGGGGAAAGAGGTAGGTACGTTAGTAGTCGTGAGAAGGGAACTGAATGAAAGGAATGGGTGGGGAAGGGAGTATGTTGGAGGAAGCGGGATTACAAAACTTACACCGCGCTCATAACCGCGCCGAATGAAGTTCGAATCGGAAGGCGTATCGGTGTTTTGCCCATTGACGGGAACGGGCCATTGCAGCGAAGCAAGACACAGAAGTGTCAAAGTATGTGGAAGTGGGAAGAGCGTTGACGGAAACATCATGGTGGTGACGTCGGACGCGACTCTCACAAGCAACGTGAATTGGGGACCGTGGAACGGTTCACGACAAAGGTCACCATGGATGAACGCGGGAGAAAGTTCACAGAGAAAAAGAGAGTTGAAAGCCAAAGGAAGTGAAGATGGTGGAGACATTCTTGTTCCTTGTCAGCTTTTGCCATCCGCCAACGAACTAAAAGAGGGCACATGGTTCGATATCACCAGGGAATCGAGCCTTATCAACCAGGGCCCAGGGGGGGTCGTTTTCGAATCCCTGGATATTACATCCATTCTCTCCAGCGACCGTCACTTACCATCCTTCGCCATCATAAATCATTTCACGGCCTTCTCAACATATCAACCAGTCATTCCGCACACGTCTGCGCGGTTCTGACGAAAAAGGCTTCCTGTTCTGGTCTGGGTTGGCACCAAAAACGGCCGAAGGGCCCCCAAAGCTGGCGATGCCGTCAACGGACCTTTGACGGAGCTGAATCCAGCGTTGGCGGCCAACTGACCAATCAGCGCCGCAGTAAGCCGTCGATCTCTAGGCGAGTCGGCTTGGGGGAGTAAGCCCTAAGCAGCAGGTTCGGCAGGCAGGCAACTGGTAGGGACGACGGCTTTGGGAATTTGAGGGATCTTGGCGCGCTTGGGTAAGCACTGAATGCGATGTTGGCGGTTGGATGCGAGGAGAGCAGTGAGATGCCAAGGGATGGATGGTGAGAAGCGATGCGATTCGGTGATAGGACGGGAGGTTGAGGGATGGGGATGGGGTAGTGGTGTTAGACAAGGAAAAGAGGGTCTTTGTGGCGATATGGACGAGAGAATACTATGATATGGACGGTAATGTTAAGCACGTCTACCTAGAAGAGCAGCAGCAAGCAGACAGAGGATGACCTAGTCCTGGCCCCAAGTTTACGATATTTGCGATCTTGGACAATAGTTGCTCCCTCTAGAAGGAAGTCGTCGAGTACTTGCTGGCTTCCTGTTTGCACGGAACTTGGGAGGTTTTCTCAGCCATTTTTGGATCTATCATTATACTTAATTGGCTCACCATCACCGGCCTTGCTGATGGAGGGTTCCTTCAACAACGAGTATATTGATGTTATGACTTCCTCAATGTTTATATACAAATTACTTTGGTGGACTAGGCCGGTCGTATGCAGTCTGTGTCGGGTAGGGAGATTCCGTCAAGACACGGTGCAACCCGAGGTGGCACTAGTTCCAGTGCTGCGCTTATTCGAACCAGAGGTACCGCCAGTGGAACCCGAAGCCCTTGTTGTCTGCGAAGCAGCCCATCTGTCTCCGGCCCCCTGGGCACGAGCTGCGAAGCCTCCAGAGCTCATGTTACCGCCGCTCTTAGCCTGTTATCTCGTTAGATATAATATTATTGAACGTCAATGGTGTAGTGGGATTGACCTGTGAGGACTGGATTCGTGAAGAATCTGATTTGGTCATCTTATTTCCAGGCATTTTTGTCGATGGAGCTGTATAGCAGCTGAGGTCGTAAAGATGATGCTCGTGTGTTACTTGAGGGTGTCAAAGTGAACGGAGTGGATGTAGGTGGGTGCGAGGGCACAAGAGTAAGGTAGTAATGAACTTGTTGATTGAAGAAGAAGAAAAGGACGAGAGTGAGAGAAGTGGAATCCTTCGATACCTAGAGGTAGATATATGCGAGACGAGAGTAATAATCTACCTGTGGATCGAAAATGCATCTGGTTCAACCGAGAGAATGTGTACGTTACTTACCCCTCACCATCTCAGATGACGTGTGCATGATTTGAGATGATAGGGTATGATCAATTCGCTCATGCAATGAACGATGCTCCAGGCATAGAGGTATTCGACCGTACTTGGTTGGCTGAAGAAGTTTGCACATGGGCGGTTGGCTACATGTTTGCATTCAGCTCGCCTCCCGCTCCCATCCGGTGCATGGTGTGCTGCGCAAACAATCCACGAAACTTGCCCGGACACTCAAGTCGCCAAACTGTAACTGGGCGTCTCACAACACTAAATGGGCTTGCCGCGCTCCCTCGCAACTATTCTTATCGTCCCTTAACAACTACCTTACCTTTCTGACATTGCTGGTATATGCTGTATGTCGACCGAACCACATCATTTCAGTAAATCAACTCACATACAGCATCTTAAAGCCAACTCGGTAGGGAAACGATTATTCTGAGAAGCAAGGTCCTCCAAGGCAACAAATGCGGAGAGCTTCAATCAGACTCCCGTGCCCTATGGCTATTCTGGCACTTCTTCTCCTTAGTGGGGGCCCAGAATGGCGCTGAACGATTACCTACGCTACATCCAGGGACGCTATTAACATTCTCGGCTCGGTACATATGTGGCGAGCCCTTCATCGCGCTGTCAAACTACTCCTACGTCACATCAGGATGAACAAAACAGCCAACAATCTCGTTGCCAAGATCGAGATACCGTACGAGCCTGATGCACTCGCTCGGCTTGGCGTGCAGGAGGCCCTCAGGAGGGTAACACACATAGGTTGGGAGGTTGGCAGACGACAAGATACGATCTGGGTGATTGACGAGGCAACTCGCAACGTCCACAGAAGCAGGATCATCGAAATGACTTCTCTTGATGGAGAGTATATGCTCCTTGGGAGGCGGGGAGGCCGACGTCAAGGTGACAAACATCTTCGTCCAGTACGGACAAGGCACCACAAGAACGGTCAACATCACCGGGGGCGGCCGGCAGGAAGCCGTGTTCGTCGACGGAGTCAGGTTCTCCATGGTTGCCCGGGCCAGCATGCCTGGCCATGAACGTGGATATCACAAACGGGATTGCACCCCAGTCTCTTCCACCCGGAACCGTCTCGCTGAACTCGTTTGCCTGGACTGTGAATACAAGCAACCACCAACTGCGACGATGAGTACGACCATGAGCGTTCCCTGCAAGTTTTTACCGTCCCCGTCCTCGGGTTTCCTTGAACACCTCCCGCGCCTGCTAACAGCAGAGCTAGTCAACCGCTTGATGCTGGTCGCGCTAAGACCTGGCGGCTCGTCTCCTACGACAATGCTTACCGTGGCGAGAAGACCACTGCACGCGCCAGCTTCCGCTCGTTATGAAATGATGGAGTTGACTGAGGACAGAATCGTGGTCACAAACATCACGCAAGTGGAACTCGTTCAGCTTTCTTCAGGCGAGAGGTAAACTAAAAGTGCATAAACGCGAGAGACACTCCTGTAGACCTATATTACACGTATCTACGTTTCCAAGACACTCATACAAAGGGTTAGACTCTCGCTGCGTGCGATTCCTGCTCCTCTCGCACCTACACAGCGCCACATCTGGTGCTTCACAGAACTATAAGGCAGCGACCAGCCAGTGTGGTTGAGGTCTTTCCGCTGCCACTAGCAGTCACGGGAATCACCGGTGGTGCTCGTCACTGTCGTCGCAAGTACGGGCTTTGAACAGAGTGGCGGAGTCGAGGACGGTGCCGTTGTTGCTGGCGACGAAGTCGTGAGTCAGGTGAGTGCAGTTGTGGAAGGTCAGGCGGCTCCAGCCGTAGGTGGCGTTGGACGTGTCGAGGCCGAAGCGGCTGAAAGGCTGGCGGGGGCTCGCCAGGTCGTCGAGGCCGTCGTAGTGGCCAGCTGCGCCGTTGGTGATGTACCAGGGGGAGGTGGGATTCTCCAGCTCGTTGGGATCCACCTTGCCCTCGGCCAGTGGTGCCAGGCGCTCGTAGATGTGCGAATGGCCCGACAGCACCAGGTCGACATTGTACTTGAGCAGCAACGGCTCGAAGACGTCCTTGCACGTCGGGCAGGTATCATCGACGTTGCTGAGGTACAAGGCCCGGTGGCCGGCCACAATAACCCATGGAGTCTTGGAGCGGTCAACGGCCGCCAGATCGGCTTCCAGCCAGGTGGTCTGCGCGTTCATGGTCGCATTGACCGGGTCCACATTGAAAAAACCCTCGGATCCGCCGGTCTCGTCGGGGCCGATGAAGCCATGGCCCAGGTCGGTCTCGGTATCGAGCTGGATGAAGTGCACCATGCCGTGGTCGAAGCTGTACCAGAAGTTGCCGGTGCCGCCGGAGACGTCGCTAGGCATGCGGAAGTGGTTCTTGAACCCGGTGAAGTTGGTCTGGCCCATCATGCAGATACTGCTGTCGTACGTGATGTTGTGCACCTTGTCCGTGGTGCCAGCATTGTCACAGTTGGCCTCGTGATTGCCGGGGCCCACCATGTACGGCTTGCGGGCGGTGATGGGCATCATTTCGTCGTAAAACTCATTCAGAATCGACTCGTACACGGCGGCTCCTCCCTGAATCGTTGTGTTGGGCAGGAATCCATGGATCTCTTCCTTGAGCCAGTAGTCCGCGTACGCAATGTCGCCCGCATGCCAGAGGAAGTCGAAGTTAGCGAGGTTGGCTTCCAGCGAGTCGATGGTGTTCTTCTCTCCTGGCTGAAGAATGTTGGTGCTCGCCACGCCAGTGCCCGCGGATGTGGTCAGGCCCTTGCTACCCATGGTACCGAGATCGACGACGACGGCGACCGAGAAGGGGGTGTTGTCACCAGCCCTACGGCTCGTCGTAAAGTTGAAGATGTCGGTCGAGGTGCTGTTCATGAGCGGCGACGGCTTATAGAAGTAAGTCGTGTCGGGGCGAAGGTCGCTGATCAGCACGTGGTTGTTGTAGGTCGTCGAAGTGGGATACGTTATCGAGACGTTGGACGTCGCAATGTTGTTCAGACGGTCCTGCGAAAGGCCCCAGTGGACAGAAGGGTTCTCGACGTGATCGAAGGTGTTCCAGCTGACCATCATGCCGCTATGGCCGTGGTAGGCTAGGCGAATCTGCGAATTCGTGGTGTAGGCGCTCGCGGCGGCGGCAGCAGCCACGAGTAGGGAGCTGACCCTCCAAACCATTGTTGTAAAGCGACGTAGAAAGAATGAATGAATGTTTGATTCCTAGTGTCGAGTTCGGTCGTCTCACTCTCCCTCTCCAGGGGAGATGCCACTGCTTTTAAACGCGTCGACATGCTTAACTGCCTCGAATCGGTATCCCACACGTGCATCTACCGAAACGCGGACAACGGCTCGCATGTGGTCCTGGAGACGAGCCATATTGGTTGAGTGAGATGGTGGAGCTAACAGTCGGAGGAATCAACGTCTGCGTCAACAGACATTGCGAACTTTGTCCGGCGAACTTTAGGCAACCACCTAGACCTAGGTCCGGCGAGCCGTTTTTTGTCCCAGGAAATTGGGAGAGTTCACCCGACAGGGATAGTGACGTCGGGCAGGTTTTTGAAGCCAATTGCCAAGCCAATTGCCAAGCTCAACCAACTCACGTGTTATCCTTCCGCAACTAAGGTGCTGACAACGCCCCACCCCGAGTTCGGGACTACTCCGGCTGAGGGCGTGATGGGTTCTTCGGAAATGGACTTTCGGAAATAGTTTTGGAAGTTGGAAGGTCCAAAGTGGTCAGAGCGCATTTCCAGGTCGACTTCCAACATCAAAAAGTTGCCGAAGAGAGCAGGGTGAATTTTGGCCCGCCAAGAAATTTTTTTGGACCAACCAATGGCCGCACATCCAACTCAGTGGAGTAAGTCAACTTCCAAACCATTTCCAAGTCCAATGAAAACCCAGAAATTGCTGGGAGGTGCTTAGAAAAGCGATGTTGGTCAAAAATTAGCCCGGTTTACTTTGAAGTACCGCACACGGACCACATCTTCCGAAATGCCATTCCCGAAGAAACGATCATGCCCTGGTGAGTAGACTCTAGCTTGTCATACCGTCTCCCCTTGAATTTCAGAGCTCGGCAGATCTAGATCAATTGAACTACCGTGTCTCAGTCACAGCTCTATGTTGCTTGATAAGCCTCATTTTCGAAGACAATGTGCCCGTCATACAGTAGGAGAAAACCTAGGTGCACCCACCCCAAACCTACACGTACCCACCTTTTTTCCAAACACTGCCAAATATCTTCACGACCACCATATTAATCTTCTTGATATTTGGGATATGAATTACTGCAGGCTTGAATTACCTCTTGAATACCAGTTTGGAGATATTGGAGTCCTTGGAGTTCTTTTAATTACCTCTAGGTGTTTGCATTCGCGAAGTCCAAATCGTGCAACTTACTGGAAATATCGTAGTCATGGCCTTTGAGAATGTACTAAAATAGTAGGGGCCTTGGATTTAGTTTAGAAGTCTAGTGGAAGGTCTTTTTGGGTGGTAACATAGCTTAACTTAGCGAAATCTAGGGAAAGGCTTTGGAAACTGGGCACGTGTAGGTTTGAGGTGGGTGCACCTAGGCTTTCTCTACAGTAGAGAATTCACGTCAAGACCTAAGCGAGGGAGGTGGTCTAGACCACCGAGTCCGTATAACTGAAGCAAGTGGCGTTGACCGCGACATGTTTCACACGATGCTCGCTCACTGACCACCGAGAGAGCTCACCGATTCTTACGGTGCTAACCTTCCACTTCTTGTTTTGTTCTGCTATTGGAAGCCCTCACCCTGGCACTTAAATAAGGGGTATCCAACCGTACAAACAGCCACCTCTGGACTGCGTTCAAACTGGGAGCGTTGCTCAACCCTACAGGTTGCTAGCCCAAGCAGCAACCACAATCAACCCCATGGAATTCATGGTCCTTCTTCTGACACTCAATCACGTGTGGAAACCTGGTATCATCCAGATGGTAGGGCACTTGCGAAGTGGTGGGCCGCCAAGTCATACAAGCAGTTTATCCAAAGTGAAGATAACTCGTAAGGGCCTGTTCGGTTCCGCGTTAGGGAAAAATCGCTAACTGCCCTCTTAACGCGCATGGTCCGCAGCTGCACTCATGCAGCATTAAGGCAGCATTAAGGCAGGCCAAGATCGTTGATGCAAGATGGAAAGAGGTGCTTAACATTGAAATCGAAGGCTCGCCTCCCTTCTACTTTTCGTCCTCTTTTCTTCTCTTTCTTCCTCCTTCAACCAACAACTTCACCATTCATCAGCATCACTACCATTCATCAACATTACTACCATTCATGAGCAAAGAGGTGATAAAGGAATCTATCGGGGATAAGTATCCATTCCTAATTCCATTCATTCCGAAAAAAAGGTAATCCAAATCGAAGATTTCAATTGGCAATAGCCTCATTCATTTCATCCTTTGCGACGGCCACTACCTATATTTATAGGGGTTGAGCACTACAATCTACCTGTAAATTTCCCGAAGAGCCAGTTCTTGCTGCACTACTGCTCAAAATCGAGCTGTCTGGCAGTAAGGACTGCTGTTAAGAATTTGAAGGATTCTGGGCTTCTGATTGGTCAGATCAAGGATTTGGAGTAAGTGCAGGTGGTTGCAGGTGGTTGCAGGGCGTGCATGAAAAATAACACTTTTTCACCGAACGCTACACGGGCGCAGTAAAGCAGCAACGCAGTAGAGGTCTTTCTACACCAAAAATCCTAAC
>RANZ01000300.1:0-46332 GCA_009805285.1 Neurospora terricola FGSC 1889 | reverse complement strand
AAAAAAAAAAAAAAAAAAAAAAAAAAAAACCCTGTTAGCAAGCAATCAATCGAATGGAGCGAGCGCAACTCACGAATATCCAATATTCCCCGCGATATTGATCTTGATCCCGTCCATGAACTGGACCACGGCCTTCTTAAGCTCCGGATTGTCTTGAATCATCTCAATCAGCTTCTCCGTCACCTCGTCTATCCGCTGGGCAGCCGCCTCGATGTTGTCCCCGATGGTAGGCATGACTTCGTCCCAGGGATGCCGGAGAAGTAGAGGACTGGAAGGATGTTGATGAGGGAGTCGGTGGCGAGTTCTTTTTTTGAAGGAGAGGATGTCGTTGTAGCTGTGTGATAGAGGAAGTCAGAGTGAGGCGTGGATACCTTAGGGAGCCAAAGAGCGAAACGGAAATGAATGGAATGGACTTGCACAGTGATAAAAAAAATTCCCATCCTTCCAGATCGTTCGCATCTCAGGCGAGTAAAACACCCAGTCGGGGATGGGGATTTTGGAGAAGATCCTACGATTGACGCAAACATAATGTCAATCTCATCACTCACATCACCCAGTGGTATCTCACACCCCCCCGGGTTGGAAGACCAAGACAAGAGAAAAGGGGAAGGGAAAAAGGAAAAGACTCACTCCAAAAGTAAAAAACAAGGCCAAACCGCACCAGTACAAAACCTAACCTCAAAATACTCCTCCCCTTTCTTAGGCAAGTTCCCCTGTTCCTCCGCAACTACACGTGTGGGCGTTTCGCTCCGTTCCGTTGGAAACCTGCCCGAGACATGCACCCGCTAAATGGATATTCGCAGTTGAATTTCAGCTATATTGTTGTCTTAGTGGATACCTTTACGGAGTATTTTACATGCGTAGTGTTTGACAAGCGTGTTCATCATATGTCAGTCGACACTTAGAGGCCTGATGACTTAGACTAGTGTACAAAGACAAACAACGTCAGAAAGCCTTAGCCCGTTTTACCTCCATAGCCTGCATAAATCCAAGTCGTTCATTGCAGGAAAGTGGCTGGGACCTCAGGGCCTAGAAATAGTCAGTATCATCAATCCTTGCGGGCACATCATCGTGTGACTTACCCCAAACGTGTAGGTTGTCGGGAGCTGCCTTTGTATTATGTGTGGGCTCCCTCATATCGAGGAGATCACCATCCACATAGTGCTCGAGAATAAAACCGGATGGGTCGAACCAGTAATCGAAAATCTGGCTGCCCATTACGTGTCGTCCAACGCCCCAACAGTTCTTGTAGCCTTGATGACGAAGCCAGTCGTGACCGAGCACCTGGGTATCGAAGTCGTGTGTCTCGAAGGACGAGTGGTGGACGTGCATCTTGGGACCTTCAAAGAAGAAGAAGCAGTGGTGGTCTACAAGGTCGTTTCCGCGGTTGAGTCTGAAGAAGACAGTCTTGTTGACACCTTCATCGTTGTGGACAAGCTAGGTATGTGTTAATCTTAAGTTCGAGATCGAACAAACGCTAACATACGTACCTCACTAGGGAAGAAGTTGAAGTATTTGGTGTAGAAGTCGTAGCACGTGGCAAAGTCGGTTACACACATGCCAAAGTGACCCAGCTTATGTACTGGTGCTGGCCGCTTCTTGAAGCGTTGGAACTCGTTGACTCCGCGGTTCTTCTCGTTGGGCTGGCGGTCATGACGAGTTAGCAAATTAATCCATATGGTTATCGGGAGAGAACCGACTTACAAAGTTGAACCGCACAATGGGAAAGTCAACATCCCGCGCCTCTACCGGCGTCTGGCCGTAGACAAGATGGAAGGGGAACCTGTCGACAGGGTCATAGAACGTGACACATTTTCCACCACCAGGGGCATCTGCCAGGTCGTATATCTCGGTGGCTTTGCATTCGTTGGGGAGTGTCTTGGCTGCTTGCATCAGGTCCTCCATGGATTCGACGACGAAGGCTGCGCCGCCGAACTCATCTTCAGTCGATGCCTCGAGGCAAATAACGAAGGGCTCGGTGCCATAACCGCGGAAGTATGTCCTCTTGCCAACCTCGGCAGTCCGAGCGAAGCCGAAGTCTTCGGCAAACCTCTTGGCTTCGWCGATGTTCTTGTGCTTGTAGTAGACATGGGCGATGCGCACCAAGTTGATCTTCTTGAGCGGAGTGGCCGGGAGTCCGGAAGCCATGATGTCACTGTGGTTATGATGTAAGTCTAGGAGGGATTCGGTCTATGGGATGAAGTCGTCGGTAGGTGCACTTGGGACTGCGATATTGAGGTTGAGATGAACTTGACAACTTGTCAATGAGACTTTGAAGAAGGGATGGATGAAGATATGACGGTGAAACCCCAAAGAGGGGACCCATGGTGCGTATAAGAAGAAGGTACGGCGCTTAATCTGGGAGCCGTCTCTGAGACCCGTGACGGGCATTGTCCTAAACTGGGCGCACGCTTCTCCAACTCGGGACAGACCTGAGGAGCACCCGATGATCATCGATCAGTCCCAATGCTGTGTCCCCTTTGGCTTGCCGAGTGCTATGGATTCTGTGAAGACAACTTCACCTAGCAAGCACAGCTTCGGTACCCGTAGTGCGCTGTTAGTGTTCACGCGGGGATCGGTCTCGCAGTGGGGTAAATCCAGATGCGGTGCCAGCAGTGACGGCAGTTGAATATCGGACCATGCCACCAAAAGACATTCTGTACTCCACGATGCTAGCCAACGTAGTGTAATACAGCCCACAGCTCCCACGCGGTGAATGTCGGAATCGCTGTGGCCTGTTAATGAAGGAAAAGCCCGATTGTCCAATGGCGGGTGCCGGATAATCTCAGGAACTGGCCCTATCAGGCCATCAGAGCTCAACCAGAGAAGCAATTCTGGTAGCAACTCTGCAACTTTCAGGCTGATTGAGGCGGGTGAGGCAGTTCGACGGGATGTCATTGCATGCCTGGAGATATGTAGCAGTAAGTCTGACAAACCGTGATATTGGCGTCAGGAGAGGCAGAAAACGGATGAGAGCAGCAGCATCATCAGACGAACCGCCGCTCAGCCACTCGGCTGGTACGAACGAAAGGCCATTGCGCTTGAGGACATTCATGGTTGTTCGTTGTCGAGAGGAATTGGAGAAATGGAAAAGATGGAGAAGTGAAAGAAGACGATTGCAACGGATTGACCAAGCCAAGGGGCCAAAGGCAGAACACCAAACCTCACGCGTCCTAGTAGTACCCTAACCCTGCCAAATCCCCGCCTTACTCAGGTCGCGGTCAGCTCGCGGGGGGCCAGGGGCCACTGCTACCTTCACCGCCCTGTCGGGGCTGTCCAACCATAATGCGGGGGAAGCCGAGTGGGGTCAGCTCCGTCATCAGAATTCGGGGCAACACTGGACGACACCAGTGACACATTCGGGCCCTGACAGCTTGTGTCATTGGCACACTTCAGTGATACATCTAACTCGACCTCCTGCGAAAACATCTTCAGTCAGCAATTGTCAGCAACTCGTGGCCAACATAACCAAACTCATCAAACCTCATTATCGTTACCGGGAACGCCCCATCGGATATCGCCTCTCGCCCCTCTGCGCCGAGAACTTCCAACACATACCTGACAGTCCGGCGCGGGTTCCGTGATCCGTACGCTGCAGGACATCAACATCTCACCTGCATCACCAACGCAGTCACTGCTTCAAGCTATCCTGTATCACAAGCCAAGTTAATCAACACCACAATATACCCCCAAAAATGCCACGCAAACTCTCCAAATCCAAAAACGTCTACGCCCCCGCCTCCTCCTCCTCCTCCTCCTCGCACTCCACCACCAACCTCCTAACCCCCTACCCCCAAAACTCCGGCCTCCCTCCCTTCCTAACCGACGGCCTCCCGCTCCCCTCCCTCGTCGTCCTCGACCTCGACTACACGCTCTGGCCCTTCTACAGCGACTGCCACCCATGGCCTCCGCTACGGGCCCTAAGCGGTTCTGTTTTGAGCGACCGCAACGGCGAGAATTTTTCTTTTTACAAGCACGTCCCCGTCATCTTGCACCTGCTTCAGGTTGCCGGCGTGAAGCTGGCGGTGGCGAGTAAAAGTCCGGTGGGCGATTTGTGTAGGGAGATATTGAAGATGTTGAGGGTTCCTGGGGCATTGCCGACGAGTGTGGAGGGGTTTAGACGGAGCCCTGCGACAAAAGGGGCGGGGGGTAATGCTAATGGAGATGGGGAGGGGGAGGGGGAGGAAGAGGGCAGTGGTAGTGGTAGTGGGAAGAAGACAAAGACGAAGGGAGGGTCTTCTTCGTCAGGGTCAGGGTCAGGGTCAGGGTCAGGAGGGGGGTTGACGGATGAGAAGGGTCGTAAGACGATTGAGTTGTTTGATGGAGGACTGGAGATTTATGAGGGGACGAAGTTGAGACACTTTGAGGTTATTCACAGACGGACGGGGATACCGTATGAGGAGATGCTGTTCTTTGATGACGAACGGCCGAATCTGGAGGTGGAGAGGGTGGGGGTTACGATGCAGTTGATTAGGGACGGGTTGGATTGGGAGGAGCTGGAGAAGGGGATACAGAAGTGGAGGGCTAATAGGGGGATTGCGTAGACTGGATTATGGAATTTTGACAGATAACGGGATACATAGACGTGACACATGCCGGCAAGGCAGAGTGTCTTTTGAGGTTTCGATATGACTTATAGAGGGCACGTAATAGACTCAAATTCCACAGCGGACAACGTATTTGTCGTCGTTGACACCCAATCCCTGTCTATATTGTTCCGGTTCCTGCAGTAGCCAGCGGAGGTGGGTGGATGATATCAGTCTTCGGACCCAGGCTCGCCTCGTGGTCAACATCCGGAATCCGGGGTACATGTCCATGTGTTCAAGGGCCGGCTACCAGTCATTTCCGGGATTCCGGATGAGCCGGACTAACTATCAACTGCTATTTATACGAGAGGGGAAGATAATCACGAACTGCAGGGTCTTTCTGTGCTCAAGAGTATATGTTTCGATGCATCAAACGCTTTATACTATTTATTAAGCTTGCTTGTACAAGTTGTATATACTTTCCAAGCAGATTGTACACAAAATCCCCCAGACTCTCCAGCCAAAAGCTGAGAAGAGAAATTTCAAAGGTATCTCCATATGCAAAAGAAAATAATTCAACCGCTCTTCGAGGTTCAAGATCACCTGGGCAAGGCAGAAAGATTCCCACTCCTATATCACGCGAACCCTAAGCCGAAACCGCAGGAACCGTAGCCTCCCCCCCCGTCTCAACAACCTCCTTCTTCTCGTCATCACCAATACTCAACCCCTTAACCTCCTCAGCCAAAGCCTCAGCTTCCGCTCCCCCATTAACTTTCTTTTCATCCCCCTTGACATTGCAAATCCTCTCAATAGTACCCACACTAACCATCCTCTGCTTGCCCCCCTCACTCCCAACAGCGACACACTCCATCCTGGCCCCATCAGCCGTCGGCCTCCAATACTTGGGCCCCTCGGGAAAATCCTTCAGTCCGTTTTCCCATCTTACCGTCTCCTTGATGTAGGGATCCGTCTTCGGCTGATCGCCCCACGTGAACTCCAACTCACCACCATACTGCTTCGGAATATTCTTGGGATCGATAAACTCCTCCAGCGTCGCCTTCACCTCTGAGGGTCCCAAGATAAAAATCTTGGACACGGTAATGGGATCGAACCAGCGCTTGATCCAGCCCCACACCGTACTAAAAAAGTAAGGCGCGCCGATGATGAAGATGCGGTCCAAGGTTTCCGGGTAATGTGCTGTAGCGAGCTGCGAGGCCAATTGCATGTGCGACTTGAGGTTCCAGAACTGGCGGAGCGAAACGCCGGAGACGTCGACGATGTTGGTGGACAGGGTGATGGGTGTGGTGGTGGCGTGCGGGCGGTCGGGAAGCTCGGTGCACAAGGGCTGGGCGAAGCGCGTGAGGTTCTCGTACAAAGCGAAGAGGCGCAGGAGCTTGGGCGAGGTCTGGCCGTCGGTGACGGCCTTGGAGGGGTTCGTTTCGGCGGCTTTTTCGTAGGCGGAGACGGTCTTGGAGTCGAGGTGGCGGATCTCGAAGAGGTAGAGGGGGATGCCTCTGTTTTTGTAGAAGGGGTTGTCAGCATATACATGGTCTTTTCCCAAGTGTGAAATATCGGGCCTAGGTTTAGTACGAACCTCCTATCTCTTCTACCCGTCCATTGAGGGTACAACCGCCTGCTGGCCTCGTACGCATCCAAGTCGATGGTGTCGTACAGAACGTTTAGGTCGTTCGCCTTGCGCCAATCCTCCGTCTCCTTGAACTGCTTGAACGCATCAACCACGTTCCATCTCCGAGCGCGCAAGTATCGTCTGTGTACGGCATCCAATGGTCAGTCGGTTTTTCCAATTCGCTTCGATTCTGCACTTTGTTGTTTGTTGTTGTTCTTGTCACCCCCATCACCATTAATCCCCTGCGATCCGAATTCTCGCATTGGCGCATGGAGAGCTATGCAGTTCGCGATCGCGGCGCAACACAAATTGGTCCCAGGAACTTGACCTGTCCAACAAGGGAAGAGATAGGAAACATACAGCAAAGTCTGTTCGTCATGCGAAGCCGGCGGCCCCGGCTTATAATATCCCTTTTCTGCCAGGTAGGTCTTGAAGCTTTCAAGCGCTTCCTGCTCTTCCGGCTTGAGATGTCCAAGGTGGCCATTGGGGTATCCAACTTCGGTGCCGCTAGCGGCAGAGGCATCGGCGACTGAACCGGTCATTTTGTTCTTGTTTGTGATTATATTCTAGGTAGTGTATCCTGAATCTTGCTTCTTCTTCTTCTTCGTGTCGCGTCGTATCGTAACCGTCTTTTTTTCCGGGGAATCGTTATGCGAAAGTTGGACCAGACCGACTTTGATGATGCACGATTCGTCCGATGCGTAAAGTTGGGGAAACGGGCGTTGGAGGTTGCCCGTTGGAGGCGGTGTCTAGTAATTATTTCTTGGGGTATCGTATTAAGATCAAAGCAAAATGAACCCGTCCGGACGAAGCGGGAAGAGGTTGTAGGTCGTTTCTAGGTCGGTAACCAAAAGAGATATTCCAAACAAGAGTTTTGTCAAAGAGAACAAAAGAGATGAAGACTGCAGACCAGACGAACTGGATGACAGAGAGAGAGAGAGAGAGAGAGAGAGAGAGAGACAGCAAGGCTCTTAGTGTGCAGTAGCTCAACGCCAGTAAGAAATACCGCTGACCGCAAAGCAGCAAGAGAACGTCAGACCGAGGAAAAGCGAGAAAAGCCTCTGACGCCAACGAGAAAAAAAAAAAAAGAGAGAAGTGATCTTCCTAGTGCGGTTTCGTCTCAGCGCTTACCTCTACTGCGTCGGTTCCGATTCCCAGATCTATCGATGCTTGGTAATTTCCAAGCTGGAGACTCCAAACCATCCTCCGCCCGAGATCCAGCGAACACCCCAGTGTCCCCCAACGACACGCCTGCGACGGCCGCTCTGTGACCCTCGATGACCCGCTGACTGACCCGCCTTGGCCGCCGTGTCCGCCAATCTGCAGGGTTCATGACTCCGCTGTGCCCCCTGCCAGTCTCAGCTTTCGGGACATCAATAGACCCCGACGGACTTGTGATCGTCGCTGTCCGAGCTCCCGTCGGCGTCTCCATCCCGAACAGAAAGTTGAGAGACATCAAGTGCGTGCTCATTAGTTCACTATTCATCCATTATCAAAGTAACTAAAACTCGGACTACTATACGGGCCACAACGGCACCAGCAAGCGCGCCAACTGTATCCCGTTTTTGAAACCGCCAACAACCACCATGCCTCGGCCACTACCAATGCTATCATATCTAGTAAAAGCCGTGGCAGTCAAGAGGAGCGTCTCCTCCGCCTTGATAGCATCTCAATGTCTGTAATTGCTTTGGTTTCTCTTCACAAAGCAAAACCATGTCCGTTCTCCGCTTCCTTGGATGGCGCAGAAACGTCGCTCTACTCCTCCTCTGCCTCAACCTCCTTCTCCTCCTCTTCCTGCTCTTCAGCTACTTCCTCTTCCGCCTCCTCTGCCGCCGGCGACTCCTCTTGGGCCTCCTCGGCATCGATATCAATCAGATTGCCAGCGGCAGGTCCTTCCTGCTCGAGCCTCAGGTACTCATCCCACTCGGGAAAAAGCTCCGAGTCCTCTCCAGGGACGCCCAGCACCTTGGCAACACGGCCCTTCTTCTGCTTCTCCAGGCTCTCCTTCCAGGCTGCCACCAGCTCGGGTGTAAGACTGGGCTTATACGTTTGGCTGAAGAGCACAGCCTCCGAAAGACGGTTGGTGTTCTTGAGGATCTCAATGCAGCCCTCGACGTCACCGAGAAGCCACTTGGCGCTGAAGGCAACGTTGTGCGCGCCTGCCTCTGTAGCTTGCTCAGCGAGCTTGGCAAGACCTTCGCGGTCTGACGTCGAGCTGTAGACAAGCAACAGCGAACCGAGATCTTTTGCCTTGACGAAGCACTCGGTGGCAAGAGGCACATCCCAAGCAGCGAGGCCGGCATCACCAAGGGTCTTCCACTTGTGATCCGCATCAGTCTCCCGCGCAATGTCGAGGGCGATGTGGAGCTGACCAAGCGATAGCGCCAAATCGAACTTGTGCTCGGGGTCAGTTGCCACCTCAAGCGCGAGCTCCTTGTGACCCTGTCCCTCAAGGAAGCGGGCAATCTTATTGAGCTGATCCTCAGGAATGCTTGGGAGTAGCTCGGCAGCCGTCTCCATATCCTCACGGAGGACAAGAGTCTGGTACTCCAAAACGGGGAGCGAGAGGGCGAAAGAGGTAACGTTAAGGTCCTTGTCGGTGATGTAGACGCGACCATCACGCTGGAGATAACCCAGGATGTACATGGGCTTGTCGAAGTGGGCGATGGTGTAAGTCTGGTCGCCAACCAAGTAGTTGAGACGGTTGGTGCTGTTGGTGTAGATCAGGACATCTCCCAACCACTCCGCCGAGCGGATGCTCTCGCTGATGTCGGTAACGACGTCAAACGCAGCCTCAACACCATCGTCCTCGACAAGACCAGCCTGGACCGCCTCATTGTAGTTCTCTCTCGAGAACCTAAGGACGTAGGTGCTATCCTCGCAGGCGAGGGCAACCAGCTCGCCGCTCTCGCTCCAGTACACCTGCTTGGGCTCCACCTCAATGCGTCTGACAAGTCCACCCGTCCGCCAGTCGTAGAAGGAGATGCCACCTTGGCCCTTAACACCGAGGAGGACACCGCCGGTAAGACCATCGGCAGCGAAGGGGACGTCGAGACCGCCGACCTTGTTCTCGAAGTTCTTGAAGATCTTGACGCTGGTGGGAGACTCGCGAATGGCGAACTCGTTCGTGCTCGAGTACTCCTTGGAAGCCCACACAAAGTCGAGGGCTTGACCGAACGCCTTGTTTCTCCAGGCGAGCGCGGTGTAAACGATGTACTCGCCGTCACCGCAAATAGCCGCGAACCGACCGTTGGGAGAATGGATGAGACTTTGGGGATACACCTCAGCGGTTCCAAGCTCCTTGGTGGTGAGCGTGATAGGCTCGTTATCCTTGATATCGGCATCTAATTCTGTTAGCTCAGTACCACTCACGACACTCCACTTTGCACTTACCAGCACCCTTGATCACAGCAGACACAACCTCATTGTGCCTGGCCCACACGATCTTGCCGGAGCCATCCATCGACACAGCGGGCTCTTCCCGACCAAGCTTGATGACCACCGAACCATCATCGAAACCAACAGCAATGCCCTGCTTGCCCTTCTGATATGACACACACCAAGCTCGCTCCAGGCCGTAGTTTAGCGATTGCTCGAATCTATAGGTGTTGGCGTTCCATATCCTTATCGTGCCCTGCAGATACGGTTAGTAATGGTCCGCTGGCAAATGGACAGGTGCAATATCGACGTACGTCTTCCGAACCAGAGATGATGATAGGGAGCTCTGGGTGGTAGCAAGCAAAGGACACGTTGTTGGTGTGGCCTTCAAGAGTGGCGATCAAGCTCTTGGTGGTGTAGTCCCATACTTTCACCGTGCGCTGTGCCAGTGAGTTAGCTGACAAGTTTTATGCGCCGGCATATATCGACATAACTCACGTCGTCAGAAGTTGTGAGAAGATAGGGCTTGTCGCTGTGGGGATAGTACTCGACGTGGTTGACACCCTTGGTCTCGTGCGCCTCGAGCTGGAAGTTTGGTGTGGATGAACCCAAGCTCCAGATCTTGACTGTCCTGTCCAAACATGCCGAAGCAAAGGTGTTGGTATCTTTGGGGTTGATGGCGAGGGACATGACGTAGTCTGAAACTGCGTTAGCATGCGCGCTGCTTCGAATCGGGCTGGTGGCGCCATACGTGAGTTGCCCTCGAATACCCGCACGTTCTTCCATCCCTTCTCCCAATCCCAAAGCTTGATCGTCATGTCATCACTAGCGGTAAGGACGAAGGGTTGTGTAGGATGGACGCAAATGGCTCTGATGTAGTCGGGATGCGCCTCGAAGGATGTGATCTTTTCGCTCGTGTTGTAGTTGTAGACTCGAATTTGGCTGCGATTCCAGGTCAGCCTCCCTGTCTAGCACTAGCGGTCCAGTGCCCGCAACCCAGGCTCCATGCCAAACATACAAGTCATCGGAACCGCAGATGATCCAGTTCTTTCGCGCAATGAAGCGACCAGCGCGGACGGGGACATCGGTAAGCTCGAAGGTCTTGACGATTTGTTGTGTCTCGTATGACCAGATATAGACGTGGCCGCTGTAGAGGGTCGCTAATAACCGAAGCAGTGTCAGAACTCAGGCCCTCCCCATCGTATCGCGAGTCGAATCAGACGTACTCAGAATCCATGGCTCGGTAGGATGGAAGTCGATGCCCTTGACTCGCTGTGTGTGGGATATGGGTGAGCAATGGGGACCTCAGATGTTGGAAGACCCCTTGGTACCGGAATCAGGGGTCAAGAGGACAGGTAACGAACCTCGGAGCGGGCAAACAACTGGCGCTGCATGTTGACAGACATGTTAGCAGGTGTTTTCTAATGAGAGCTGGCCCAGTTGGAGGCAGCTATGTGATGATGGACGTGTCGGCGCAATGGAGCTGGCCGTCGAGGTGCCGGAACAGCAGGCGGAATAGGGGCAACTGGAAGATCCCAGGCGGCAGCTGAGGGAGGTGCAAGTGCGCCAGGTTGCAACATCTTGCTGTTCGATTGTCTCTCGGTGACACGGCCATGGTGGTGCAAACACGGAGCCTGTGTGAACTTGCCTTGACATCCAGCCTCATGTTGGGCGAGTTTTGGTGTGGGTGTGTGGTGTGTGGTGTTTACAAGTTGGAATTAGAGGACGGGGCGGTCGTAACGGTTCTCGAGCTTCCAAGCTTCAGGTGGGGTGCGTGCTGGATGCTGGAGATGGTCCCTGACCGTACAAGAAAGCCGCCGTCGGGTTCGTCAGGGGTGAAGCTATCGGAAGTTGTGCAATTGTTGTATTTGGTGTATTAGGTATCTGGTCCGCCGAGGGGGACGTGGTTGGCGGTGCGAGGGTTCGGAATAGAGGCTTCGGAGGCCTTGACAGTTGATGCGACGGACCGGAAATGACAGCGGACGGTTGTAGAGGTGCCCGCCACGTATCTCGACCGGCCGCCTCCCACAATTTCGCGGCTGTGGTCTGCTCGCCGCTCGGGCCACTCTCTCCCCCAGGCGGTCAAGTGGGTACAGCTGCCGGCCACTGTCACTATGTCACTACGCTCGCCAGCTGCTGCCTAAGGCAGCGACCAACAACTTTGCAGATCTCTTGGCACCCCCTCACCGTCGTTGCATTCAGTGAAGCCATCACCATCACCAAATCAAGTTCAAACCTAACCGCATTGGAGATCAGCTCAAAGACAAAAACCTTGCACCAACGCATCGATCGCTTTGCGGCTAATTCAATCCCACACAGATCGGAACATACTCACCCCCCAGCATAGTTGCAACATGATAATCAATAAGAGCCACAAACTCTCAGCGACACGACGGGAGGCACGACCGGTGAAGGTCAGTCGTCAAGTCAGTTCTTCATCTTCATCATTAGGAACATATTCAGCAGTCACAAAACATGGGCACGCAAACACGACTCGATGCAGTGATCAAATTTGAAGCACTTCGCATGCGACAACATTATCAGGACATGGACAAGAATTATGTGCGAGTTCTTTATATTGACCTGAACTGTATCTACTAATGCGACACGCCTCTAGTGATTGCGCGACAATGATACTGAAGAAAAAGAAAACAAAAACCTCCGGGATGTGAACACGATCCCGGCTAAACGCCATTGATCCCAGTCATAATGCTCCCTGTTGATATCCCAGAAAACAACCAAATTATACATGAACGCCAAATTCTCCGGATCCCGAGGGTCAACGACCACCGTTGCCCTATTCCCTATTCGCTGAGTCTTCGCTCATTCATCGTACCAAATGAAGAAGGAAAAAGAATGGTACGAAACACAAGTTGACAGAAATGCTCCATCTAGTCGTCTTGCGAGTCGGCCTGTACGCGCTGTACAACCTCGACCACCTTGGGGAACACCTTCTCGTTCTCGTTCAAGCCGCAGACCTGCTTGACGACGTCCTCGGGCTTGTTGTTCGCCATGATCTTGGCAAGTTCGGCCGACTCCTCGTCGCCCTCGACGTTCTGGAAGCGGAACGCCATCTCGGCGGCATCGAGCAAGGCGCTGCAGTCCTTACCATGTTCGGCAAGCTCGGCTGCGGGGCCGATGAACCGCTCCTTGCGGGAGAGCTTCCGCAGTGGGGCACGGCCCACGCGCTCGACGGCATCCTCCAAGTGAGGGTTGCTGATGCGCTTGACAATCTTGTCAACGTACTCGTGCTGGGCCTGTTCGTCGATGCCGTGCTTCTGCGTGATGAGGTGGGACGTGTTCTCGAGCGCCTTCTTGACCTCCTCCTGGATGTCCTTATCTTGGAGCGCATCATAGACGGTGCTCTTGCGGCGGATGTAACCGTGGTACGCGGCCGTCGCGTGGCCGGTGTTGACAGTGTAGAGCTTACGCTCAATGTAGGGCAGCAAGTTGTCGACCCAGTTGATGCCCTTGATGTCCGGCGGCGACATGCCCTTGAAGGGGGTGCGGTCGACCACCCACTCATAAAACTTCTCGAGCTTGACATCCAGGCCTGCGTCGGGATCCTGGGCCGGAACAATGCGATCAATGGCCGAGTTGGCGAACCGTGCGCGCTTGTCATAGGCCTCCAACCGGTGCGGGGGAGTGTTCTTGGGGTCCTTGATGTACTCGGCAAGCGTATCCGTTGCCCCGATGGCGTTCTCACAGGCAATGACAGCTACTGGGGGCAGGTCCTCGGATCTGCGGTCGATACCCTTGGCGATAACAGGGGCAATGAACTTGAGGATGTTAGGGCCGACGGAGCAAGTCACCACTTCAGCCGTGGAGATTTCCTGGATAAGCTCCTCCTCGTTGGTGCGAGAGTTGATGGCGCGGTAGTTGGTGATGATCAATTCCTCCGTTCCCTCGCTTCCCACCTCGATTACCTTGTAGGAGGGGTTGGCATTGAGCGAGTCTATTAGGTCGTCGTTGACATCGGCAAAGATGACTTCGTATCCAGAGTTGTGGAGGAAGCAGGCAACGAAACCACGGCCTAAAGGGAAGAAGAGCCAAGGTTAGTATGTGGGATGTTCAAACTGGGGGATGTTGAGGGGGTGGGAAAAGATGGAAGGCACATACCAATGTTGCCAGCACCAAAGTGCACCGCCTTCTTGGTATTACTGTTGGCAGCCATGTTGACTAGTATTGAATATCGAGGATGATTTGTGTATTTGGTGTTTTGGTGTTTGAGGCTGGTTGTGGTGTGCCTGTGCTTGGGCGAAGAGAGTCGGAAAATGGCAAGATGGAAGGGCAGAGCAGAGTCTAATATGTCCAAAGCTCCAAACGCGGTGACGTCGTGTTGATGGAAAGAGGTGATGAGCGTAGGATATGGTTAGACTTGAAGATCACAGAATGTTATAATATGGAGACAAAGAAAGATCAGTGGAGGTAGATGAGGGGGATTCTATTCCTTTATACACATGTCATCCAGTCGGCCATGACGATCCGGCCTGGCATACATATGCGTGCGTACCTTGGCTGACTTCTGGCTACGTACATACGCAGGGCCCTCACTTGTCCTCTCTTCGCTTTCTCTACTGTGCAAGATACGGAGAGGGCCAAGTTGCAAGTGAACTCGAAGACCCCGGTCCTATTGTTCGAACAAGAAATGGCAAGTGTTGGGCTTGATCGTCCATATTCAGTGGGCCTGCGCGTATAAGTGACGGTTCTGGTAGGTTCAGGTTGTAATGGGAGGCATGTGTCGGGTGTGGCTTGTCTCCTTGTCGACCGGGATGTTTGTAAGTCGCCAGTATCCACGGACGTTACGGTCCTCGCGGGCTACGGCCCGTTTGCGTAACGGACCAAGCAACACTCCTCTTGTCTCCTGAAAATCGATGATCATCGTGAATGAAGCCGGGACTGAACTGGATTCATTGAACAGAATATTTGCAAGCCCCGCAGAACCGTAAGCCTGGTGCCCCACCATTGTACTTGTAGGTGTTTTTGAGGTTCCTGACTGCGGCTTCCTCCCTCCGTTAAGGATACATGCTTCGAATCCCACTTGTACTTGCCTCGAGGTACATACGCATGTAGGTACTTGCTCTCGCTTGACGAGACGCAGTTGACATGCCCTCGATTCGTTCCGGAAACAGAATCCACGCGTCTCAAAACTCCCGATTGTTCACGATTTGCTCAGCGGCATTAACGACAGGCTCAGGACATTATGATATTAAAGTGAGCCAAATAAGCCATGCCCTTGTAGTCACGCCGGGTCGGATATAGAACGGCCTCACGATGTCAGTCACTCATGTTGGCCTGTGGTTGACCGCAGGCAATTTGAAGCCATTGCTTGTGACAATTCATCGCGAGGCAATCAAAAAAGAGCCACTCACACCYCGAGTACCACCTCCTTCTCGAATCGTGGTTGTGCGTCAACATCTCCAAGCCAGTGATCACACACACCCGAGATGCCAAGATTTAGGGTCTGTTGGACCCTTTGGGTGTTATGCCCTGCAAGGCTTCTCGACCGGCATATGGACGGTGTGGACTTGTTTGCGACTGTTCTTGGTAAAACTGGCCCTAATGCCAACGGARCATGCCCTGGCTGTTCCAAATGTTCGGTTGCAGCACCCAGGTGCCGTCACGATGGCTTCATTCTTTGGCCCAAAACAGACATCACAAGTGGTGACGACTCGAGAATGGAACATACGTAGGCTCGTGGGGGACGAGACCGGAGACAAAACGGCTAGACCCGTCTGCTGTGGCACAAGACGAGCCGCTTTGGAGAGCAGAGTGACGCCAGCAAGCGGTCATTGACAGTCTTCAGAGTGTGTTTTTGCTGTGTTGTGTTGGACTGTTGGCCTTGAAAACGGACAAAGACACCCTTGTCGCCGTCATCGATATCCACTCCAGAAACCCCGGGCATGTCATCATTCTACATGCCACCGTTTGCCAAACCACCAAGCACGAAACTCACGATGCTGATCCAGAGTGAAACCATGTGGTTGCCAGGTAGCTGAAAATGGCTCGTTATCAGTGACGTCGGGGCACTTCTCGGGACGGGCTGCACTCGGCACTACACAGCACCGGCTTTGTAAGCTTGCTGCTGGGGTTCGCCACGATAATTCCCCGTAGTAATCCGGGTTGAATTGTCCACTGTACTCGTCCTTTGGTGCTCATATCGAGTTATGAGATTCGACCTCGCAGCCAGCAGCGTGCTGGAAGTTTTTGACACGATATTTGCTACAATTTGCGGCCGTCGGGTCTTCCTGTGCTTGACGCTACACCGTCACACCGTGAATTACACGAGTGCCGTGGAGGCATCTCTCCGGCCACCGACCGGTGACGGGACCGAACCCGACAGCGGACAAGAGGTGGAGCGCTTGGCATTCGTCATAAAGTCACTCTTTGTTCGCTTTGGTTGGATAGGATTGTCCCGTCGTTCCAGTAAAGTGGATTGCTTTTAATCAACCAATCGTGTGTTAAGTCTGTGCGGAGATATGGGTCCTGGTGGACCCTTTCAGCATTTCAGGGTCCACTATCTCCTGGGCCCCGCTCTCCACCAAAAAATATCCGCTAAGCCCGCCAAAAGCCCACCAGAATCCCAGCATGACGTGCGGCAAGAACGAACAACAATCCACGGCGATTGCGACTCCAACGCGACTGTCGGTTGACATCGTGAGTTTTTTCTTCGGCGTCTGATATCATCCCTTTCCGGAAAACAGGCAACAAGCGGTCAACAACTGGCAACTTGCGGCCCTCCTCCGCCTCTTCGACTCACGACGATACCACACCACACCACCACACTTCAACGAAGCCGGTGACGCCGGTCAACCAACCTCCCGAGTCAGCTTTCACCTCAACCAGTCGCAGTCGCGGTGGTCAATGACCAGTATGTTTGTCGCATTGTTCTGCATTTATTGCCATGTAGGCGTTATCTCGCAATCTGGCTGTACATACGTGGTATGACTTCGCTTCTGTCTGTCTTCCCGTCGTCGTATTTCTCATCATTTTTTCCTTTGACCGCTTTCACGATTTCCACCAGCAGCAACCACGGATGAGTATGCGACATGCAACCACAAAGGGGCAACTACATGATATTATTAACTCTGTCAGGTTCTTTGCAGAGTTCTAGACGTGTCTTACTGCCACTCTCGCCGGTCACGATTCCTGAATGACTATCTAGCTCGCGACTCAACACATACAAACACGATACTTTGATATCCAGCCCGCGACGACTTGCACGCGGTACTATGTCTCTGATCCATCGACTCAGGGAAGGGATTCTCAGGTCCAAGATGGACAAAAACGGACTTCGATCACAACGCCGTCTCCAACAGTCCAGTAATCTGGCGCCCATCAGGATTCGACAACTAAACGTGAAGTCCCGTCTTCCACCGCCAAGATGAAGGCTGTGAATCGGAACCGTTGACCAACTGGAACACATGGAACCGTTCGGAGAAAAGGCCAAGCTTCGCCGGCCAACATGTGGCCAGGGCAACGAGGCATCGAGGGTCCACGCCTCCATGATGGTACTGTATCAGAACCCCACCAACCTCGATCGAACATTTGGGATCTTCCTCTCGTCTCACCACACCCTCTTCCATCCTCTCTCTCACAAGCCTCCCGTTTCCCTCATCACAGGCTGTGTACGGTGGGACGACCAGGGGTTCGTATTTCACAGCATTTCACTTCAGGTACTCTTCACTCCTCACAGGGCCAAAACTCACGATATCGATCAAAACGGTCCCCTTATCCCTACTTTGCCTACCTGAGGCAGGCGATCAATTTCCCCTTTCTCGCTACCCTGCATCCACGACCTGGCAAGGATGCCAATCGATGCTGATGGAGATGATCAAGTCTCAAGTGGCTTCCATTCAGCGGTGTCTTTGCTGTTTCCAGTCAAGTTATCCGTCTCTTTTGCATATTCTCGGCTGCGGGAGCCGCACCCATTCATTCCATATTATGGCTAACAAACCATTCTAAATGGGCCATTGCAGAATCGCAAACTACCAGATAGGTCAGGTCGGGTGCTTTACCTTGCTTACCTGTCGATCCTCAGGCCACTTTTGCATCTTAACCACGTTGCCTAGTGGCATCTTGTTCTTGTCTTTGGGGCTCTTGTCAATCCATATTTCGTTTCGTTATCCGAACAAGATGGTGTGCGATTCCGAGACAACGGCCACAGCAAAGCAACCACCTGAAGGTCAAAATCCGGTCACTTCACGATGTTCGGCCGGCTCTGCCTTGTTTCTTCCCGCGTCTACACAGTACAGTTCACCCCTGGTTTGTTCGTTAGCGTGGTACTTGCAGAGGGCTCTTTTACCACTTTTAGGWTGGCTAGGCGGGACTGCTGGCGTGAAYAGCATCCAGTTGGCTATTGCCCGCTGTGAATGGAGTCAAGTTTTGGTGCATGTGTGCGGGACACGATCGATTGTTGTTCTTGACCCTGGCTTTGGGGTTGTTTGGAYCAATGGGAGCTCCGGAATCCCTTGTMTTTTCCCTTGTCCGAGGAGGTCGCAAGTCTCGAGCTAACAAACCAGCATTGATCTGTATATCGACACAAGCTTGTGATGTTCGAAGTCTCGAGACAGTGTCTCCTGAGCGGATCTCAGATTTACCCGACTTGATATTCCCCAACACTTTATTCATACGTTGCGTCGATACTCTCTCGCTTGGTTATTTCGGCGTATCTCGTGTCAAGGATCAACATAACACCGCCGGACAGGGACGGAATACGGTGGACGGCCCGTTGCTCCCATTCTATCCCCCGTTCTCTGCCGTTTTTTCCGTCTTTCGGGAAAATGCAGCGTACGGGCAGGACCCCAATGCCCCGAACCCCTAACCAGATTCCATTCAGGGACTTTTGTCCGATCAACACGGCCCAGTGGACCCACATTGTCGACCGGGCAGCCGCGTCGCCCGCCTCGCCGTCTCTCAAACGGTCCGAAACCAGCCTTCGCCAGCTTACTCATACTATCCGAATGGCACCTGCCTTGTCTCATCGGATAAACTGAATGCCATGTATCCCGGCGATCTACAGCCCATGGAAGTATCTGTGGCTGGTGCCGCCGTTCTCCATGAAGTTGCCGGTTTTCCCCGACCAACGGCCCTTTCGAGGCTTGGCTTCTTGATCCTTTTCCCAGATTCGTCGAACGGCCTGCCAGGTCCACCGGCTTCAAACATGAGGTTAGGGGCGCGTTTGGTTCAGTCAGCAAAACAAAAATTTGTATGGGAAATCGACCCCTCTAAAATAGCAAATTGTTTTTTTACTATTTTATATAGGTAGTTAACGGTTATTCTAGTCTTAGTTGCAGAAAAAAGTATTGCGCTAAGGTAAGTAAATGTATGTAGTCCAGAAGGTTTAAGAAGGGAATTAGTGGGCCTATGTAGGAGTATTTTGTTGTTTTCTATCTTAATGGGTCACCTTATAAAGATAGAGTATTTTGTTGCTTCCGTTATATTATAGCGATAGTACAATTAATACCGCGAATTATAACCCCGGTTATAATAACGCGTCCTTTAGCCCCTATCCTCGAGCAATACCTTTTTAGATGCTTTTTGGCTTTGTACCTTCGTCTACCCTTGTAAGAAGTTAGTAAAAAACGTGCTGATTAAACTAAACGGGCCCTAGGTTGCGACGGAACGCCGGAAGGCTGTGGGACTCTATCGAGAGCATTGGCGATCTTGGCAAGCCTTGAGGTTGTTTGTTCAGCCTGGCGCCATCTGATCTACCGCGAGGTTGACCAAGACCCCGGTATCTCTTTCTGTGAACTTTTTGTCCGACCCAGTACAGCGGGATAGCTGAGCTAAAGTCTTGAGCATCGGCGCCTCTCAAATGCCCTCTTAATAAGGCTTACATCTCTGGTCCAACCACTGTCATGCCTTTTTATTTGCAATTCGCCTCGAGGTTCTGGAACGCACCACTCGCAAGTCACAATGGTTGCTTCAACAGTTGAAGTCGACCGGCGAAGGACGTAGTTGATGGAGCCGATAGGCAACTGAACCCGGACGCGCTACTACCCCGCAAATTGTTGATCCACCCCGGACTTACAACTTCCTATCTGTGGGGGAATGGGATCTGCTGGAGATCCAAGTGGATTCAAACCTCGCCGCTCAACCTGCTTCATTGGTGTGATGAAGCGGCACTGGGCTGACACGTGGAGGAAATCAAGTTCGATCTTGGATATGTTGGAATTTCAATGTTCTCCTTGCCAGATTACGTTGGCTGTAGCATGTGGAAGGGTTACTTCTGGATGCTTCAACAGCCACAGAATGACACCCTCTTTTCCTTCAGAAACATTACAAAGCTACGCCGGTTGAACGGCCACGTTATATTTTCTGACATGTGCTGTCGGCTATTCTGCTGTTCAGGGCAACAAGAACGGTACTTTCGAAGAGGCCTCCGAAAAGCATTCTGAAGAGGCATTTGGATATGCTTATCTCGAAATCAGCAAATTTGTCAATCCCCCGTCCTTCCCGCAGCGTTTCGTACCAGCCAAGCCCCGATATATCGCAGTCCTCGCAATTGTATGCAAAACTCTCATTTCATTGGTCTCTCCGCGCCGTCGCAGGTCTTTGGACTCCGCCGTACCGTTTTCATGGCGTGATTCAAGAAGTTTGGGACGTGATAGCGTCAATCATCCTCAGGGGTATCTGCATTTGCGACGGATATCACGGCATATGTTCCGTTTTTGTCAGCTTGTGGCCGTGGCAGATGTTACTCTGCGAGTTATATCTTTGCGTTGCGGAACATTTGATCTTCTCAACTTCATGTCAGTGGGTCAAGTGAAGGTCATCGCGATCTGCCTTTGGGGTAGGACACTCAATGGAATTTGGTCAGATTACCACATGGTCTGCAGCGGGGCGCTTCAAAATCTCGTGGGATGGTCATCTTTGGTATCTCGTGGAATCCTCTCCGCTGAACATCATTGACTCGAATTTGGAATTCCAAATATGAGGGGGGAAGAACACGATGGAGGGTAGGGAATGGGAAGGAACGAACGCGTTCGGTGATATCTCCAAACATGTGAAGAGGCGCGCGCACTTTGATATAAAATCATATGTAAGTCTTCTCTCCCTTTTTCATCATCACATGTGCTTACTTGAGAAGACCTACCTCCAGCATCGTGATGGCATCACAAACTAGACTCGCCGTTCTCTCATGAAACTGAACCATCATCTCATGCTTTTAGTTTGGGTAGCGGTTGGGATCAAATGCGAGAGACGCTTGCCAATCTCTTCACACTATTATGGATATTGGGTCGTTCACGGTCTCGCAAAGGTGAAACGGTAGATCTTTGAAGCTACTTCGAGGCATTTGCTAACGCCGATCCGAAGTGTCACGTATTAGTGAGTTTGCTCTTCACAAAATCCTGTCCTTCGTGTGACAATCCGGTTGAGTTACAATGTCTTAATAGCATCTTGGGTTTGTCCATCGAGCGTTGGATTGAGATCTTTATCATCCAGGCTCAGCAGCCGTTGCCGCGGTTCAAGACCTCCAATTAGGATTATTTACGATTGCCTTCTAAGTAGTCTCTTCATACCTGATGGAAGCATGTCGTCGAAATTCATATATCGATACCCACATCAGACGTCTCAGCTGAGTTAAGCGGATAACTATTGTGTCACCACACCGGGCTTGCTGTCGTCGCCTAACTGTCGGTGCTCTTCACTCATTCAGCTCAAACAGTCCCGCCTGTCACTTTACAACTCTAGCGTACCCCGCTTCAGCCGCTTTGCTGCTGATCCTCTCGTACAACCACAACGAACTCTGTCGCACTTGCTCTCCGTTCGTATCGCGGATTTACTTGTGTCACGGACGTGGTTCACCATGACGTACCGGCTCGCGCTTGGGCGCTGGAGATCAGACTACCTCAGTATCAGATGAGGGGCTGCAAATAAAATCACCACTGTCGCTGCCCAGAGCGATTTGAGGTAAGCATGTAAGACTTGGGGACTTGGCAGCTACCTACCGAACGATTGGGGTTCTCAAGACACAGCAACAACACGCTTGACGACGGTTCGCAACTGCGCCTGCCACGTATAAGCTTACAGCCCAAGCACTTACTTGCCATGAACGCCGTCCATTCAGAACCACAACCAGGGGCATAACTGATTTCGCAATCGTTATAAGGCTTTCCAGCCGATTCCATCATCTCAGGTTATAATCAATCCTCCACCTTCAAAATCCCCGACCGAACCACAAGATCGAAACGACAGACCAATTCGGAACATCTGTCATTGAAGATGAGATCTTTCACCAGCCTCATCGCTGTCTCTCTGGCGCTGTAAGATTCCATCAACAATCCTCCCTCAAATCACATTCTCTAACCTTTCCAATTCCCTCGCAGAGCCACCCAAGCCCAAACTCAATCCCTCCCAACCTCAACGGCCATCATCACCACCCCACTTACCAACCCTCTCCTGCCACCCACTGCCACAACGATAATAACGACAAAGACGAACAATGAGCCAACCGACAGGCCCACCCCCGTCTCCGAGTGTCCCATCATCATCTCGACCACCAGCGTCTGCTCAACGTGCATGACCATCGACTGCGTCACCGTGAGCACCGTCACGGCAGGCTGCACGTGCGCAAACCCGCCGATGACAGTGTTCCAGTCGTGGGGGTGCGAGAAGGGGTGTGATGCGTTGCCGTCGGGGTGTAAGACGTTGTATGAGGTTGTTTCGGAGGCGGGAGGGTGCTCGGGTTTGGGTGGGGGCGCAACGGGGACGGGGACGGGGACGGGGACGTCGGGGGGTTTTGGTGAGTTTTTCTCCGTCGTCTTCTCTGGAGGGTTTGGCTTTTGGTTAAGGTGGGAGTCATGATGGAGAGACAGAGTTGGCTAATCATTGTCTTTACGGGATCTACAGGAAACGGTACATCGAGCACGGTTCTCTCGATCTCGAGTGGTCAACCTATTGGGCCGATTAACCCTTCGATTTCGGGTCCGATCAGTACTAATGCTGCTGGACGGCGGGCAGCGCCTTTTAGGTTTTGGTGAAGAAAGCGAGCCAGGGGAGGATTTGTTTGGGAGGGAATAGGACGCTGTTTGAGGGGGAGTGGGCGATCACAAGTCGAGCTAATAACTAATGGAAGTAAGGGACCCTCGACCGATAAAGTTGTAATCAAAAATATTGTTAGGTAGGAGTAAGGAATGCCAGGACTCGCCGAGATACCGTTATTCAAAGGTGGAAAGACGTGTGTTTTAGTGACATAACAGGCTTTCCAGATGAGAATTACTCTTGTCTCTTCAGAATCAATAAAGTCGATCTATACTATGAACACATTCAGAGCAATGAGACCGCAAGCACTACCATATAGTTAGGATTTACCGGATTTACACTGGTGTCGGGCCCACTATGTCCGAGCGGGGCCGGGACCCACCCGGACTTCGAAGACCGGTCCGAAGGATCTCGTCCGATCCGTGATGGATTTTGGTACTACGGGCCAAAAAGTGGTAAGGATGATAAACTCGCTTTCACATGCTCAAAAATTCATAACATAGTAATCAGTCGATAACATTCTGTGTGCAACCATACAACAGTTCTGCTGCAACTTCAACGAAGCATTGTCGCATACGTCATAGGGGTCTGAATTCCACTATACCGAATATGGAACTTCGGGATTGCAAACGCAACAGGAAACACGAACGATTCGAGAAAAACAACAAAACTTGGCCACTTCCACGTCGTAAACAGGAAGCTTCACATCGGAGTGCCCGGCACCACACCGGGCTGCTGGCAAGTGGTACCTGATCATCGGACCACATGTCAAGTCCATGACCGGCATATCCACGTGCAATGCCTTTTTCTAGCCAATAGCGATGAAGTCTCCCGCACATTTTCGTGGACCACAGAACGCCTGCACCTCCCGTCTTGAGTTTTTTTTCTGATCGTCTCAAGCAGAAGCGTGTCGTGGCTCAGATAAGGGATGACAAGGTGGTCGCAAGCTGACCCATTCACCACAAGTCGTTCGAGCTCTTCATAACATGGATTTACTTTGTCGCACGAACTTCAAGTTGCTCGTGTGTTCATCTCATCATAAATCGCTCTCTGAGACATGTTAGGACATCTTCGGTACGCCCTCAACATCATTCTCGATTCCTGCTCTTTACTCTGGAAGTTACCTCAAGTACAAACTTAAACTAACCTGTTCCCTAGGCGCCCTAAAAGCGCCGCAAATGCGCTGGCAACAACGCTTCTTTCACTCGCCATTTTCTCAACGTGCGTCCACTCCTTCGGCACCATCAACGAGCCCATCGTGCTCGGCCAGCACAATGAGCACGAAATGATCACCCGCCTGGCGTTCCAGTGCCCCGGCGCGAGCACTGGCGCCATCATCAATGTCAAATCCGACGGCATCTGCTTCGAGCCCCGCTCGCTCGACCAGCTAGCCGGCACCCACATCGACGTGCAAGGCTTCCCCATTCCCGGCGGCGGCACCAACGGCGCCGTCGGCGCTCCCGACACGCTTGACCCTGTCCCCGAAGGTCCCGAAGCCCACTGCGACGACGCCGACTTCATCGACATACCGGGCTATCCCCGCACCCGCGAACAGGCCACCCAGGCGCTGCAGACGTGCATGGACCACCTGCGCGGCCGGTTCAAGCAGGCCTGGAAGAGCGCCGCGGACCTGATCGAGCTGGACGAGGAGGTGACCAACGAAGAGGGCAGCGCGCACCTCCAGAAGAAGGGCCAGCTGCGCATCCGAAGGGACATGGTCGACCTGTCGCCCTTTGCCGGGGGCGACTGTCGCTTCGCCTTCTCCACGCTGCATATCAACACGCTCGCGCGCGCAAAGTGCGCCACTATCGAGGCGCTGGGACGAGCTGTGCACGGGGTAAGTATTCTTGTCAAGCCCCCCCGGACCGATGACCTCTCCCCGGACAGCTCTGCCCTTGGTATTACGAACATCGGATTAACATATTCTTTGTCGACTTGAGATACAGGACTTCTATGCGCATAGCAACTGGGTCGATGAGCACGATGGGTCGCAGCCTATCAGCGTGGCCAATCCGCCGGGCTTGGGGAGGAACGATACCGCGCCGTTTTTGGACCTGCGCGCCCATGGTAAGATTCCGAGGGAACTGGTGCCGAGGAATCTGAGCACGGGCTGCTTCGTGGTGCCGGATGCGACGCCGGGAAGGAGCAATTGCGAGGGGAGGGTGTCGCATCATACGATGAACAAGGACCATGGCGTGGTGTATCTTGATGGAACTTTCGGGGAGATCGGACCTGGTACTCCAAGGACGGAGAAGGCGAGCGAGGAGAACTTTAAGAGAGCGGTCGCGGCCGCGGTGGAGGATTCGCGCAATGCTTGGAAGGCTTTGAGGGAGGAGCTGAGGGACAGGTATGGCGCGGAAAAGGGCGATTTGATGATTTGCGCCTTGATCAGGGACGATCCGGTGAGGGACTGCATACCGCGAAACGTGGCCGTTGTGATTGATCTGTCCACCCAGGCCAGACAAAACGGGGTGTTGCAGCTGGAGAGACAGGTGGCAATGAGCTTGGCCGTCAAGATGGAGACGAGTAGTGGTCTGCACAACATGATGACGGTCGTGGAGTTCGCAGAGAGCGCGCGGGTGGTTTATCCCATGGAGAGCCCGGCTTATCTGAACCTGGAGGGAACCCGATGGAACAACGGCACGACAAGACCTTTCGACGAAAACGTCCACCATCCCCCGAACACGACGACTCGCCTACCCGCCCACATGACAGCCCCAATCCATGACGGAAAGGCAGATATCGGTGTCGGGCTTTCCATGGCTATCGATGAGATCCTAAGGGCAAAGCCGGACGGAGAGCACACCGAACGAGGCGCCATCCTCCTCCTCACTGCCGGCGTTGAGGATGAAGACGATGTCCATGAAGTGCTGCAGCAGATCGAGAGGGCATCAGGCGAGGGTATCCGTGTGCACTATGGGTGCATCAACCCGCCGCTTCTGCCCCTCCAATCGTTCGCCCACAACAATGCATCAACCGAGTGTCTTCCCGGTAAAGGAGTCATCTCCTCCGTGCTCAAGACAGGAGGGACCTTCTCCTTCCTCAGCACGTGCCGCGGAGAGCAGACAGCCAAGGACTTCATCGACTTCGTCACGAACCGCGGTCTCACCGTCACCGACGGCTCGGGCGCCGGCGACACGGACGAGGGCGAGCCGCTGCCCATACCGGTTACCACCGGGATGGCCATCGCCGATATTCTCAGCGCCGAGTTCCCCAGGAAGATCTTCTCCTACTCGGCCAAGGCCGGCGAGCGGCTCGACTTTACCATACTGGACCGTAGTCTGGCGGGCGCGGAAGCGCCGGGAGGCTGTCTCAATATGACGCTGCTGGATCTCAAATCGTTGACCGATCCCGAGGACGAAGATGACACCGATACCGACACTGACACCGACTACGGTGAGGACGAAGCCAACGACGACATGGAGCTAGAACTGCCCTCCCTCAAATACTGCACCCGCGACCCACCCCGAGCCCACCACCTCGCTTACTACGCAAAAGAAGACATCGACATCGCCTTGCTGGTCCAGCACGACGACATCGCCGAAAGGAAACAGCTTCTTAGCAACCTCAACCTTGACTCCCAAGCCCAGGACGAGGAACAACAAAAGCCCCTACAACCTCCTCGGTCTACAGTAGACCTCGGCGAAATCATCTTCACCCTCGAACTCACGACGGAAATGCTCGGTACCGACCATATCGCTTTACCGTTCTGTCCTACTTTGGGCGGGGTATGTGAGCATGATGATGAGGGCCGACAGGTCCCCCTTCGGGGAGCTACGACGTTTTCTGGGCCGTTGTCGGGGGTGGTGGGGAATGAGACGGAGTTTGATGAGGGGAGTAAATGTCCACTTTGTAAGAAGGATGGGGATGGAGAGAGGGAGAGGGAGAGGGAAGCGACGACGGTGGTAAGAGGACGCCATGATGGTGGTGGTGGTGGTGACCCTACAACGATTTATAGCACGGCGGTCTTCGATGCGAGGCATGGCGAGGGTGTGGACGTTTGTTTGGTTGGAGAGCGGTGTAGGGCTCGACGATGATGATGATGATGATGATGGTGCCCGCATATCGGAGGTCTTTTGCTCGTGGTTGTTGCATTTACAGGTGTTTGGGGCTGGTTTTTGAAGCTTCTGGTTGTATCCCATTGAACGAGCGGTCAGTTGAAGAACGTTACTCGGCCCGTTAATGTAGGCATACTTTATTTTATACCCATTCTATTGTCTGTATTTTCTCCAAAGATATCCTGTTCATCCTTGGTCAAGTTCGTGTGATGTCCAGCAGTTGTCGCATGGGTGAAGGGAAACACTCTCCGATAGGTACATAGAGGCTGGGTCTGACTCGTTCTAGCATCAACAAGCGCCAGTGGTTTAGTGGTAAAATCCATCGTTGCCATCGATGGGCCCCGCGTTCGATTCGCGGCTGGCGCATGACAACTTTCTTTTTGCAAGTTTTTCCATTAACTTTTTGGAATGGTCATGGTTCCATCGGAGGCGATTCTCTTTTTGGTCTTCTTACTTTCAATGCCTTTCGGTACTTTCTCCCGGTGGGTTTCTAGATAGATGCATGTGGGGCTTTTGAGTGACGAAGCCGCAATCGGTTTGCGATGGTGCAACCTTGGTTCGGTGTTGGCTCTTGACATTTCGTTCTGGATCTTCTCTCGGGCGCCATGTGGCCGAAGAGACCTGATGGGGGGAGCTTACGAAAAGTAAAGACCTCCGTCTGTCTAGATGACATTCTGGTTGTCCTTCTCTGGGCATACATTTCTCTCTCTCGGCATGGAGGGCGCTTGACCTTGGTTGGATCATACATACATACGGTCTCGAGAAAGTTGGAGACACTACTTTTACTTCTATATGTGTGCAATTTGAGCATGGATAATGATAAAAAGACCGAATAACACGTCACCAAGGCGATAGTTTGTCTATGTGAACTATGTACGGTATTTCATACTGGTGAAACAAAAAAATAGATGGGACAGACGCTAATTATATGTGCATACGCAAAAAGAAGACAAAGCATCTCAAAAACACGTTCAAACAAAAAGAAAATATTTCCAAACAGGAAAAAAAGATATTGAGACTCGGATACCGGGAGTCGAACCCGGGGCTGTTGAGAGAGCAGTCACTCCTGAGAAGTGAGAGTCAACGATGTTACCGCTACACCATACCCGATTGAACTGATATGGTCCGATTTCTTATTGGAGGTCAGTCCGGACGTTGGGTTTATGTAAACAGATGTGAAAACTTTTTTGCTTGTTGCGGGGCAGTTTGGTGTTGGTGGTGTGGATCTCATGGGTTCAAGGTGTTCCGTCGTCATCCGGTTTTTCAGGGTCCTTGCCGCTTTGTCAGTGACCGGGTTGTGGCGGATGCGTGGGGACATATGGATGGCATGATGTTGTAGATTAAGTTTGTGAGTGTGCTGGGAAATCGATCTTGGTACGATGGTAGGAACCGAGAAAAGACGACTATGATGACTATGAATGGATGGAAGTAGACGGAAGGTGAGATCTTGTTACGTATTCTTCGCGAAGTTGGACGGGACGCGAGAAGATCACTGCAGTATCCCGAGGATATGACCGAGTTTTGTTGCTGGAGAGCAAACATCAATGCTATTCCTTCTTGGTCTGTTTCCATCTACCCAAAATGAACTCCTCTATGGTTAATGATATATGAGCCTCAACAAATGCAAATCTCCCTCTTCGGACAACCAGCAAAGAAATCGAGGATGCCGCCCACGTTTGCCGGCTCAGCAATACGGAAGYATCCCACGCGTCTATGCAACGTCTGCCCAGGTGTTTCTTGCGCGGCTGATGGATCCTTTTGCACAAGAATCAACCCCGACACATGTTTGTCGTAGCCCGAGTTATTCCACGTGCGTGTCCGCAGCACAACCACGAAAAAGATGGTAGTTCCATCTTGTACGGGTTCATCAAGCACAACCTGAAGACGCGCTTTGGGAAGATACTCCACCCAAAAGCCAGGGGGCTCTCGCATTCCTAACCCAAGGGCCGTCTGGCGGTTGATAAGCGTCTTCAGTTTGATGGCGACTTCAGATCCCGAGCCTGGTGAAGAGGTCAAGGCTGTAGGAGGGACTGACACGTCAATGAGTAGACCCATGTACTCAAAATCGTCGTGTGAACCTTCCAACCACGACTTCTCGTCAAAAAGCACATCTCCCTCGTTTGCAGCCCAAGACCACGAAGGAGCCTCTGTTCCCGTGGGTGACTTGCGCCATAGAAGGTCAACAGAACGGAAGTTCCTGTACCAAAGAAGATCGAGTGGCACGAACTCCTTGAAAGTGCCGGCTTGCGGGATGTATGTGAGCCCCGTGTAATTCTCAACGGCTTCCGCAAGGCCGACAACCGCCGCCAGTCTGTCGGTCGTGAATGTCAGACTTGTGTCGGTATAGTATAGCAAGAACCTGTTCCACATGGCACGCAGCTGTCGACTGCGTTTCAGAAAGTTCTTTGCCGCCATGGCTGCCCTCCGCTCATCCTTGATGTCGAATTGGATTCCTTTGAACTTTTCCTTCCAACTCTGTTCGAAGATTTGGCCGAATTCCCTGAACCCTCTGACCTTGCTGAACCCCAGAAACCTGGGATTAAAGTGGCGGATGTGCGGGTCAAGCGCCACGGGCCAGGATTCAGACATTGTTTGTTTTGTGCAATGGAAATACACCTCTTGATCCCCGAAGAAGATGGTTCGGGGCGACAACAGAGCCTCTTGGACTACCCAGCCTCTTCGGAGAAGAGGGAAGGATCCTACTATCTCTTCAGGACCCCGGCTAAATTTCCGGTTTGATCCTTCGATGAAGGCATAGAGGCGACTTTGTTTCCCATCTACCTCATAAAGTCGGCAAGGAAAGGCCACCAAAGGGTTTCTTTGCCGGAAACAGCCCTCGTCCCCGGCCTGTCCAACCATCGCGATGTTGCATGTCGTGCGCCCGTACACATTGGTCATGGTGGGTACTTCTCTCTCCCAATCTTCCCGAGAGTCTTGAACGATGCACAACGAGTCAATCCACAGATAGCGATAACCGAGTCGCCGTGTTATCGTCATCGCATCGCGGAAATTCGGGGATAGGTTCTCTATCGGTATGCCTTGCAGCCATCTGCTCTCATTTTCGGTCGTGAGCTTCTCGGTAACTCCAGTTGCGTGCCATGAATGGCTGACTGTCAGATATTTTATGTCGGTTGAAGTTGCGGAAGCCGAGGGGTAGAAAAGCCGAGGTTCGAGCTGCCCGGGGCCTTCCCCGATGTCTATAAGTCGGGTCGGAAGCTCATCGGATTTCGAAATCTGCTGTCCATATGAATTGCATTCAGCATGGTTTTTGATACATTCCTCCAGCCAGTATCGTGCAAATTCAAAGGTCTCGGGTGCGTCTGTTGATGGCCCGCGAAACATGTGATATCCCCTCGCCTCCTTGGAAAGGAGGAAATGCGTGTCTGTCATATCGGTTAAAACCTGTTAAGATGCCATGAATGAGTGTAGCATTGCCTTACCGTTGAGCAGAAGAATGGAAAGGTTGACAGTAAGCTGGCGAGTGCAGCCGTACCGGAACAAGTGATCCGCCTCTAAGGGCCCTCCAGTGTATATGAGCGCTGTCCCATCTTCCTCCTTCCACCCSGCTTGGACTCGATAGTATCTCCATTTTTCAACTGTGAGAATTCCGAAGCGCATAGACAAGCTATCATTATCAATGATCTCGTCCTGCAACGGCTCGATGCCTACTTTCACCAGTACAGGCCCATGCTCGCGTATTGGAACCGCCGACTTTGTCATGGATTCATGTACTATGGTACAAATATGACATCCAGCCTGACTCGACTTCGCTAGCTCCTCCACGCCTTGGCTGTGGTAAAAGATCTCGCATCGGCGCCAGTCTTGTCTGCGTTGATCGCCTTCGTCCAGGCGACGAAAGCATTCTTGAAGAACTGCAGATTTTCGCACGACTGTTGAGCACCGATCGCAGAGCTGATGAGGTGTCACTTGGATGGCGTCGCTTGGTTTTGCACGTGGGCCATCCTGACACGGGCAGTTAGGCGACATTGCTGAGTTCATGTCGACCACATGCATAACGTCTGGTGAAAGTCCCGGTGATGCGAAGGGTGGAAACGAAGGATATACTAGAAGAAACGGCGATGCTAAGGAGTCGTCGGATGTAAATAGTTGATGGATGACGAAGGCGGTTGTTGTTTTCTGCCCGAAAGCCTGTCATTGAATACCTGGAAGGGGGCCACTGTTTGGGCTGGGCGAGCAGCGTCATACCTAGGCTTGCCAGGGCCCAGATGCATCTCGTGACAGGGATGCGACGTCGGCCGTAGCTCACAATAACAGCGATAACGGAAATAGGGAAAAGTGACAGAAAAAATAACGAGGATAAACCCAAAAATAGAAAAAGGGAATTACAAAAACAAATTGTGAGAGAGCGAAAAGCAAAAGGGCCACAAGCCGGTTCAAACTTCAGCCAAAAACCAGGTCAGCTGAAAGTTGTAGGAGAGGAAGAGGACCAAGAATGTGGAAGGGCTAGCGGGTCTGGATTGATAAGAATACTACCTTTCAACATGATGTCGTGTAGTAGCGGGGATGGCCCTCATGTAAGGGGCAGCAGCGACCTCTCAGGCTTCGTAAACCCAATAACATCAGAATCCTCTCATGAACTCCTCCAACGAGATCGGTTTCCGGACAGCATTATTGATCCCTTCATGATACGTGACCCACACCTTGATGTCCTTCTCATCGCCGGCCACGTCGCCTCTTCCCTTCCTCTTGCTTTCCTTGCAATCGCCCCCGCCAGCGGCAGCGGTAGCATCGCCGTTCTCACCCAAACCGTTGACACCTTTTTTCCTTTCCACAATCACCCGGCCAAAGAAGTCTCTTTTCACTTCCTTTTGATCGGCCAACATCGCCATATTTTCCTTGTTAGCGTCGAGGTCCATGGCGCTGAGAGTAGCAGCAGCGTGGGGCTTGAAAGTAGAGTTAGTCTGTCCATTGTTCATGCGCGCTTGCCTGGCAGCGTTCTCGCGCATTGCGATGGTCTTTTGTAGCTCTTGGTCTAGAACTTGGCGGACGGCATATCGGGTTGGCGCTTGAGAGGCTAGGACGAGGGCGCCGGCTGTCTCAAAGGTTGCGAGCGTGTCGAGGTCTCTGTTGCGATGAATGCCAAATCAGTATCAGTTAGAAAGCGAGAAAAGCGATTGAGCACTCACGGTTCCATGCGATAAACCCATTGTGTCCGGTACTGCTGCCCAACCGCTGGATCCGGCTCAATCTTCCCCTTTTGCAAAGCGATGCCAACCTCGGCGAGCACTTGAGCCGCTCTCCTGACCATAGCCTTCTCGCCTTCCCTCCTTACACTCGCTACCGCCCCACTCTTGTCGCTGCCCCCGACGACGACAGGCTTCACGTCGGGAGATATCAGACGGACAAGATATGGCAGGAAATGTGTGGAGATATCTTCAGGGCTGCGGAACAGACGGTGAAGACTGGGAGGTAGTTGCCCTTGTAGCCCCTGCAGCGCTGCTCTGTTCACCTTCTCCGCCTCATGCGCCTCAAAGTTTGCTCTTGGACCGCTAAATGGCAGTGGAGGTGCTTCGGTTTCCTCCATCACGTCACCCCATTTCCTTTCGGTGTTCTGAGGCTGATGTCGTTTAGGGGAAGCGAATAAGTGATGACATGCCAAAGGTGGCTGGGAGATGTATTGGCCTAACTCCCACTCCTGACTGGAGTACAACCTCGTAGAACATGTATCGTGGAAGTGCATCCACTCATACGCTGAGTCGGGCTTGGTGAGGAAGGAGTCGTCATTGAACTCGCGGTTGGGATACTCGCTGAAGATCTCGGTCATGATACGGTCGACCTCGCCGCTCGTGTCAATCATCTCCCTTAACCGCGCCATCGCGTACTTCTTCCGCTGCTCTGAAAAGCCGAGCTGTGTCTGTGGTTGTTCATGCTTTGCATACTTTGGTTGCTCAGCCTGTGGTAGAACTGGCTTGGGGAAGCCACCGCCTTCCTGGAAGATACGGCTCACAATCTCTTTGACGCCACCGCGACCTAGACCGCGGGCACCTCCACCACCGTGAGCGAGATCATGGACGATATTCTGGTCAATCCACTGCCTTGTAAGAATCGGTGTGCTGGTAATGGTTGCTCGTAACCTGCCGGCAACCCACTCTCCCACGACCATGATGCCGCGGAGATCACCCTCGGCATTGCCCTCGGCTCCTCGCTTGGCATCAATACCACTGGTCATTCCCCATGCGGCCTCACAGAGCTTGCGCGCAGCATCCTTTTCGCATGGGATACCCTCCTTCTCAAAGACTGTCTTGAGACGCGTGACCACTGCCTCTACGGAGGGCTTGCCTACATGAATGATTTCAGCAAGGCCTGATTGGCGTAGCGGCCGAAGCGATGGGTGATAAACATCATTACAGATCAGGATAAGAGGTCTCATCTGTCTGAAGTCATCCCCCTTCTTCTTTTTCCGACCAGCCGCAGAAGAGGCCCCGGCCCCAGAACTGTTTTTTTGATCAAGGAGGACCAGGTCGATCAAGGCTTTGACGAAGCCGCCCTCACCAGACCCTCCCGAGCCACTAACGACACCATCGACCTCATCAACTACCACGCACACCGGTCGAGCAATCTTCTGTTGTTTTCCTGTCTCGGGCTTCTTGTTCTCTACCGTCTTGACTGACTCCGTTCCGAGACTTGTCCGAATCCGTCCTTTGACTACATCCTTGCTTCGGTCATCACTGGCATTGATCTCCATAACCTCATAGCCAGCTTGTCGCGCGCACACATGTGCTAGGGTCGTTTTCCCCAAACCAGGCGGTCCAGTCAACATGAGGATTTTCCGGTGTGGCTTTTCCTCCTCTGGCTGCTGCTGTTGTCCTTGTGCGCCATGTCGCCGTGACGGCTTGCTTCTCGCGGCATGTGGGAATACTATGGGGTCCCATCGCTTTAGCCAGCGAAGCACCTGCCTGTTGGTCAAGTCATCACCGACTAGGTCCATAAATGTCCGGGCACGGTATTTTTCCGTCCATAATAGGCTCTTCTTGTGCTTCTTTGTGTTTCCTGTATGTTCTTCGACCGATCGTACGGGCTTGTCTGGATTGGCGGGAGGGGTGATGGGCGCCGTGGCGGCTGCTTTATGCGCTTCAGCAATCTCTTGTGTTGCGTTGTCGATAAGTTCGTGAATATCAATTCCGTAATAGCTCTTCTTGGCTCGGCCTTCTTTTGTTCGTGATCTTGCTGCTACCATCGTCTCGTAGGAGACTGGCTCTGTTGGTTTGCGCTCCCGGAGAGGGATGGACTTGCCGGAACATGTCGAGATGCGGTAGGAGGGCGTGTTGAGGAAATCGCTGAGCAAAGTCGTAGGGAGTGCCGAGGCTGCTATTCTTATACCAAATAGGCGCTCATAGCGTTCTGTTTCTTCTTCGGGGTCTTCGTCGATCGCTAGCTGACTGAGAAGCGGAGGCTCGGTTGTCTGGGCATCTGCCTGGATGTCGTGCTGTAGCATTCGTCGCTTGGGAGATCGCTCCAGAGAGGCATGGTCGTCGTCAGAGTCGGAGTCATCGTCGGCGAGGAAGCCGCCCAGTGCGCGTGGCTTTGCGGGTTTTGGAGCATCGGAGTCGCGAGGTCGTTTTGCGGTTGCGGTTGCGGTTGCGGTTGCGGGCGGCGGGCTGGAGGGGAATGCGATGGGCGACGAGGGCGGTAGCATCTTCAATTCGACCAAAAGTTTGACTTTTGAACAACAAGAAATGTATATCAAGGAATCGTCCACCGAAACCAAACTCTCGTCAACAAGAAAGAAGACGGTGCAGCTCGCTTTGCCCTATCGCTCTTTTGGGTGATCGTGGGGAAGCCCAGCTTTCAGACGCGTCTGCTATAGTGAATTTGCGAGAACCGCGTCTCAATTAACGAACGCTGTTCATAGGTCTTGGCATCTGGATGGTCTGTGCATTTCTGCTCAACCAAGAGCCGCCTTAACAACTACTGTGAGAGCAAGTCAAGAGAGCTTTGGAGCAAAGGATCAGGATGTCTTTGAGTAGAAAATATCATGGTGCAATAAGAGCTAGAACTGAAGGTGGCCCAAGTAGTATTAGTTGTTTATCAAGCAGGGACTTGGCATTGAGCGGAGAGTGTATGCAACTGGCAGTTAGCAAGGTACTTTTGATAATACCATTTCACCTCATCGTCCTTATCTGCGATAAGGATTACACAGCGTCTCGATCCGCGATGATGCAGGAGCCTCTTCACTCTTTCTTCACCTGCGTTGTGCATTGAGGGGGGCTCATCAATCCATCGACACGCCATTTTCTCTTCACATCTTTATCTTCTTGTCCGGGTTTGAAATCATTGCGGCAACCGTTACAGTTGTGTATGCTCAGCAGGATGTCGGCACAACAGTGTACTACCCTCTCGCGACACTCCTGTCCAGCGTTCAGCCGGGAGATGATGGACACACCCTGAAGAACTTCTGTACTTGATGCCATCACCCATCAAGTACCACACCAGCTATGCCTCGGACTTCGCAGCCAAGCTAGGCCCCAAACCTCGGGTCTCGTCACCTGGTTATCCAGGGATGCCCACAAGCCTTGTGCATATGTGGTATAGTGATGCGACTTATTCCTGAGGTATTCAGAGGTTCTAACATGATATATTAGAATTGACTGCGTCGCTGAGCATTGTCGAATGCCCCCATCATGTGCCTCCCGGGCCTGCTTCTCGTGGCATGCAGCGAGGTGTCCGCTTGGAGCAGTTTAGAGAGGCAGCTCCTGGCAAAGTTGCCTTGGAATTACTATTTCCATCTCTTCTTCGGCCATCTCACCAAAAACATGCTCATCATATCGTCAGTGGCTGAGCCCTTGGCCATCCGATCCTGCCAACTCACCCGGTGCTTGACCGTCAAGTGGCAAGGCTGTCAAAATCTTGACAAATGTTATCAGCAACCCTCCGCGGTTCTAGTCTCGAGACCGCCAGAGGCCCATCCATGTCGTGGAACTCCCAATAACGCTGAACCGCGCCATTGGCGCTTTTGCTCGCTCGGTTTGCTTTTCCAATCCCTCAGCGTATGCCTCCACATTTCGCCTCTCTAACCAAACCTTGGGCCCTTCTCATGACAGACATTGATAAAGGCGGAAAATGAGGGAAAACTGAGGATAAGCAACAGCTTCATCCCATATTGGCTAGGCTTCTGGAACGAGTGCTTCAATATCATCAACCAGAAAGCGGGCGGGAAGATTCGGAAAGCCCCAAACCTTTACGAACGGGCTTCAGCGTCAACCACATGACTGTTGCCTAGAACCCTACTCGCAAGAGGGAGTATCCTCGTTCTATGATCTCCGTCTGAAGTTTATCGACACCGCCCGGTATCGACGCAAAACATGGCCCCGTTGGTGTCATATGCTTTTGTTTGCCATACACTTCACTCGGTTCTAGGCGTCATTCCGTTAGATTGACAGGTGGGATAGCCGGCTGGCTGGCTGTTGGAGGCATATGAAATACTTCCGACTTCCAGTCATGCACCGCTTTTTGGGCGTTTCACTCCTTTGCTCCGGTATCTCCTCCTTGCACGAGGACGATTCTTGGCTACCTGCGTTCGCGCCTGAGTCAGCGTTTAGACCTTGGTGGATTGTCGTTTCTTGGATAAACACTGATCCAACGAAACGTTTTACAGCTAGAGTCACGCCTTCTAACCTTTGCGCAGCCGAGATCTGACCTTCGAATAACTCATACTTCGCAGATAAGGTGTCCGTGTGATCATTCCTACTGACTTGGACAACAATCGCGCAATATCTCGGAACGATTTTCTGTGCAATCCGGACTCCTACTGATCATTCGACCGCACTCGCTATCTCCAACGTGTCTGAAAAACGTGCTCAGCGTTGCTCGCCAGCTTTAACCAAACCAATCCCGAGTACGCTTGACTCGAGAACAGGTGCTCATACTCACGTACACCAAACAGCTTAACTCGTCTACAAATACCGGCCTCGACCCCGGGTTACCAGCCAGTTGGGAACTTCGAACCAATCAATCAGTCAAATCTCGTGAGTAGCTTGGCTTGAAGACCCCTAAACACAATCCCTTCCTCTAGACAACGCCAGATACATATCAGCGGGATCATTACACAGAACAGAGGAGGGAACAGTCAACCTCACCAAGCTTTCTCCCTTCGCCACTCGCCGGCCTCACGCCTACCACCACCCCCACGTGCGGCGTGACGTGACATCCGTCTTCGGCCTTTACTGAGGGGAACCGGGAGAAGCGCACAAGGACCGAAAGAAGGGATAAGGGCAGATCATATACACAACCATCACAAAACACGCGGGAATTCCTTTGGCGGCTACTCATCCAAAAACAGAAGAGACTAACTCTAGAAGACTCACAGAAAACACAGCCAGGCGGTGCAGATAAACACACCTGCCACATTCATCACAGGTGACCCAGCGGTAGCCATCAGGGGACAACAGACGGCGTGTGGACGTACGGACAGACGACACAAGCTCGCTCGTGCCATCGTCACTCACAGTTGAACGGCACACATACGCATTCCACACACACACAGACACACGAGCTTGAGCATCATCAAGGTAGTCTGCCTACCTATCACCTACTCCTACTGCCTACCTACCCGTAAAGGTACATACGAACAACCACGCACCAGCCTCCTTCCAGTCCGTTAAAATAGCCCAGAGGAGGGAAACACTGGCCGGAAGCAAACAAATCAAGCATCCCCACCCCAGAGAGGAGTAGAACATAGGTAAGAACCTGAAGTCCTACACTCGCCCATTAACCTCTTGACTTCTACACACAAGACAAGCGCCGTACAGCCACAAAATTTACCCTCTTACAAATGAAACGAGGGACATAAGAGGCGCGTGTACGTGGTGCGGCTAACTCACCTCTAATATTCCTTCTTTTCCTTCCTCCTTCCCTGTCCATTCCACCCCCCTTTTCCCTTCTTCCCACAAAACAACCTTCTTTTCCCGTACGGAGTGCCAAAAAGAACCCTCCCTCGTTTTTCCCCTTTTTGACGTTATTCTAATCCCTGTCTCTTCTGATTCATTACACACAGTCACAGTCACTCACTTACTACTACTACCCACTACCCTTACACCAACAAAAATCCCACCCGTCCCGCGTGTAACGGCGGAGCCAACTTGGCCAGGCAGCTTTAGCCCACGCGAGAGAGAATACGGAAATCCGTGAACTGACTTTTGCTCTGCGATACCAAGTAGAAACACCAAATCTAACTGACCCGCCGGCAACGGACCAAAACACACAGTACAGTCATTATCTTCACCAGCGAGTAGGAGGAAAAACCGAACGGGAACCAGCAACGAACAAAAAGAAAATTATCCGCCGCTTCACTCAACCTTACAATTGTCCCATTGTCCCATCCTTCGTGCTCACCAATCACCTAGCCGTGCAAGACGAACCGAACCGGACCGGACCGGACTACCGCCCCCTTTTATCACCACCTACCTGTTGGGGAAAAAAGCGTCTCGAACATATACCTCCGCCGAGTGAATAACGCATAGCCCAACAAGCGAGGCATACATACAAACGAGCGCATCATCAGTCGTTGGTATTTTGCCCCCCTTCTAGGCCTCCAACGTTTTGCCCAAACGAAGGTTGTGGTGGTGGTGTCATTGAAGCATCTTTTCGCCCATCGACGCACGCACGCATCCCATATCAACGAAAAGCTAACGGGTTAAAAGGGGTTGACTCAGACCCTTCAAACACACCTACCGGGAGCTCGTCAACTGCGATATATCCCGGTGGATGGGCCATAGCAGGCTGCAGACGTGAGCCACGACCTATTTCTCCCAGGGATATTTATTAGGAAAAATTCCCCTCCTTGGCTGAATCAGGAACAATTTGCTAAACAAGGTCGAATCAGAATAGGAGATATCAGATCTCAACGCAGAACTATCATCACCATCMACCGTTGTCGTCAGCCAAACCCACACACGGTAGCAGGATACCCGGAAGTCCGAGACACACGCACACCAAGATTAGCCCCCCATCCTTTGACAAGGCGGGACAACACGCAACGGTACTCCGTGTTGCACGACCATATCCATTCTTACCCACCAACAGCCGAGCTGTATACGCTGTGTACGGTTCCCTCCACGGGATATTATCAAGAGGGCGTAACAGTCGCGGTTGCGCACAAACATCGTTGGGAGCTTGTGGCCAGGATTGTCGTCCTTGACAGATCAAGCCAGATCTTGTATGCTACTACTTCCTTCTTCCTTTTACACTTCATAGTACCCAAACCCTTTTCTCAAGGCCAAAGTATCCGCTGCGCTAGCCAGCCGTATGGTATTGGTCTGTGATAAAACTAACACACAGTTACAGAGTAGCCCTTAGGTAGGCCAAAACGCCCGTCGTGCAGGTAGCGACCAAGTAGGTGGTGGATGACGGCAGCGAATCAAGGAAATCCCGATCTTCGGGACCAAGAAGACGGAGCCGAAGGTCAGTCACAGCAAGGTGGAAAGAGCGGAGCACTCGGTCCCCGACCAGGCTCAGGCGTAAACAAGCGAACAACCAAGTCTTCTGCCAAGGGTGGACGAGGAAAGAAGTCACTTTTGAGACGTTCCATCGACCCCGACAACAACATGCCGAATCCAAACATTGCGTTTGTCTCCACGCCGGCAGACACTCCATCACCCTTTCCTGAACCAACGCCCCTGCAGAGCGATGCCGATGCCAAGTATGAAGGAGAGCGTGCACGCAACAACCAGTCGGCGAAACGCTCCCGTATCCGCAAGGCCCTTTACGTTGTCGAACTGGACAATGCCGTTACGGGATACGAGTACAACTTCAAGCTCTTCTACAAGATGTACAAGGAGGCCAAGCAGAAACTAATCGATCATGGTCTGGGAGGCGATCTTCCCCCCGATCCGCCCATCTGGGTCCGAAAGCCAATCCCTGTAGGCCAGGACGTCGACACACAAGAATATCGCAAGAAGCTTGAGACCGCGGTAGAGAGTGGCGAGCTCGTCCCGCTCGGACTCGACTTCGCTGAGTCGGTGGCCCTTCAGGTCGGCAAGACAACAGGATCAGCGCAACAGACGKAGGAAGCCAAGGCGTTACAGGACGCAAAGGAGAAGTATGAAAAGACTGTCAAACAGGAGGACAAGTACGCTGAGGAGTTGCAGGATATGGAGAAGAAAATGCAGGAGCTGCAACACAAGCTTTGGGAGGTCCAACATAACCGACAATCACTGGGAAATGTGGTGGACCGGTATCAGGCAAGGGTATCCGGACAACCGGGCGACAACAACGCGGGCCCCTCTGCTCTCCAGGGCAATGGCGTGAATCTACCCTACAGGCCGCTTGTGCCGGAGACTGCTCATCTTCCCCAGCGACTTCAGAAAATGGCCTCGCAAGGCCGGAAGGAACGTACGCTCGAGGAGCTCGCAGCTTCATGGCCGGTGAGATCCTGTCTTGAGAATCACCAGATGATGATGGATATGGACCAGAACCCACTTGAGCCCAAGATGGAGCAGCAGCCTGGGGAAGACCGACTTGGTGATCTTCCGGTGCCAACATTCGACGGATATCCCCATCAGGGTCAGCAACACCAGGCCGAACCCAATCATCCCCCGAATCCCGATTTCGCTCAGTGGTGCCAGGCCCAGGGAGAACCCAGCTTTCTTAATTATTCCAATGCTTCTGGAAATCCGGATGCAGTTCCCGCTGGCAACTTCAATGAGTATCCCTGGCCAGGCGAGGGTGTCGACTTCACTGGAGAGTCACACCTGATGGGTGATGACGGTCATCTGCCAGGAACGGGCCACGATGCGGTACTTCCAAACACATCTCAACCACTTTCGCCGAGGATTTGCTTTGCCGATCTTCAACTGAGTCCGGAAATGGGTAATATGTTCATGGATACGGGCGAGCAAAGTTTTGGCGATCAGAACCAAGGAAACTATCACGGATCATACGGTCAGCAGACGGATCAGTTCAACCAGTTCTACTGATCAGCCTTGTGAGGGTCGTTCGAAGGGGGAGGAATTTGGTTTCGGTTTTCGGGTTCATTGCTTTGATACACGACAGGATACCACTTCATCATAGCGAGGCGTTTTTGGCAGGTAAATGGGAAAGGGGAATTGTTTTTGGCTGCGGGGGCTTTTGATTTCCGCGCCTAGATGGATACAAGGAAGGCCAGTCAGATTGGGCCGACGGGCTTTGACGGAAAGGAGGGTGGGTGTATGGAAAGGACCATTGGACGTACCTCTGTGGTTAGGCGTGCACAATTACCCGTGCCTCGCCCCTGCGTACGCCTTGGTGTAAGGGGACGAGCGCATCACTAACACGAACGGGCAACGAATTTTCCGTCATGGTGCAAAGTAACGTCGTACAGCATATCTGCAATGTTAGATTGCAATATCGCTCCATCAATCCTCCTGGTCTGCTGGGAAGGGGTAGGAAAATGACAAGACATGATAGTCACACACATGGGTAGCTCTTCCATTTTTGCTTTCCGTGTCGCACATGTTCTACATCCTCCCTCTCTTTCGTGACAAGGGGAGCTCCCACCAGTAGATTCCGTAAGATTGCAGAACTTGGCATCGGAAGAAGTGTCGAAGTTGGAGAGACAATACAGCGCTTTGTGGCTGATGCTTGTTGTGTTTGCTAGTCTAATGTGATCGTAACTTTGCGGTGTGTATGTCGAGGCGACAGACGGTGTCAACCTGGTGCTGGGCATCGAGAACTGATATTATCGCAAAAGCGCCGTCTAAACTTCCATCGTTGTTAGTAGCACTCCTCAACAGATGATGACAGTGGGTTGATCGAGCGCCAGAGATGGAACATGTTGAGAGTATTCGGCTTACATGGGTGGTAGGAGGAAAGGCAAAGTGCCGAGAAGTAGCCTCGATCAATGGATGATGACTGGAGGGCGTAGCTTGTCTTTTATATAGCAGTCTCTCGATACCTGGCTGAAGATATGCGCTGAAGGGAGCTGCTTTACGCACGCTAATAAGTAAGTAACCTCCAAATGACTCGGCCGTAGAGGCGGATCTGTCGGAAGGTGTGACAATGCGGGTGTCGTGTCCAAGAGGTGAAGTATCGTGAGCCAGTTGTCCAGTGAGAAGTTGGAGGGAAAAGAAAAGACACGCATCTTGATGCAGGTACAGTCTCAAACTGGCGAATGACGATTCCTCAAATGTATCTCGGAGTGGAAGATAGGAATGGACCAGTGATCACTGGTGCCTTCCACTTTTCAATTATATTGCGTAGGGGCATCAGGCAACTATCGCCACATTCTACATTGCACCTGCCGTTGAAAATAGTGTTGGAAATTTCAATTAGCCCACCCCTGAAAAAAAACAGCGTCGCTTCTAGTCCTGAGTGAAGACGGACTTTCTGTATTTGTGACGGACACCAGAGGCCAAGCATCGCGGACATTGGAGGTCGATTCAAATGTTTCGTTACTTGAATGGTCGTTGAACCCACAACCCTGCAAGGATTTTACATCGTCAATTTGAACAGGTTGGAAAGGTTGTGTCTGTCGTAATATCAAAGCAACCGTCACTCATGAATTATTTCCTAGGTACCTAGACAWGTCTTGTCACCCTTTGTGTGACAGTGACATCATCACAGCTTTCACCCTCGCGYCTTCTTCCGTTGACCGTGGTATCTCAAAAAGCAAAAATTGACAATAGAAAGAGTGAACGTTCCTGGTGATCGCTCCTTCACCAAACTCCGATCGAACCGCTTTCTCCTGGGCACCCCATTCAACGCCACAGGGACCACAGCGAGACTAGCAATAGCCCTCAAGCCATCCCGATGAGATCAACGCAGTACCCGGTGACAACTCCGAGTCCCAAAAGCTAGTATCCTATACAAGTGTCCAAGGTTCGTCCGTTTACTGTGTCGCATAGGGCTGCTGCGAATACGCCGGTTGTTGGGGTAGCTCATTGGTAGTGACGGGCGCAATAGGAGCGGTTGGCTGTACTTGTCCAAGTTCGGCCTGGCTGAGCTTCGGCGCCGTGACTTCGCGAACACAAGCGAGGATGAAGAAGACGAGATCGACGATCGACAGGACCCTGTGACAATATCGTTAGCCCTACCGAAAGGGAAAAGCTTCTTCAAGAAGTGAAATCTTACCAGGCAACAGCACCTAGACCAGCGCACACAGCCAAGGCTGAGCCGTAGTCATGAACTTGACCATACCCGCCAGACCAGTCGAGCACGAGAGCCGCCTGGCTTGCCGCATACGCCCAACCCACAAGCCAGAAGATCACTGCGAGACTGTAGAGAATAAGACCGACGATGCGGTAGAATAAATGAGGCGCCCCAAACTGGAACCCGAGAGAGCCGCCATAAACAAAAAGACTCCAAATGGTCTGAAGGAACCGACAATTAGCTCTTGCGCTGATAGATACCACAGAAGCAGTCACATACCACAAAGACCATCATCCCGCTAGCGCCCGTATACCCATAAGCCGCAGACCCTCCTCCAGCAAACATCGAGACAGCCCACGCCGCAACACCCAGAAGAACAAGTGATAGTACGAGAATTGCGATCCGAATGTAAAGGATCCATGATGGGAATGGAGGGACCCCAACAGCGGTGAGTCCACGGGCTGACGCCATCTTGTCTTTTGCACCTCTTGGGCTATTCAATATCGATATCGATCAGTAACTAGGTCGGGTTGTTGGAATTTCGGTGGAAGAATCCTGACACGGACCGTGGATCAAAACGAAATTCGAGATTCGGGTTGATGGTTGAAGACGGGGGAACAGAGCTGTAATATTTGCCCTTGTCCAAACAAAGAGCGAGCTCCACAGCAACCTACCTTCCAGCCCTTCTTATTCTAATCCTTCCCTGCACACCTTCAGCCCGCAGCATTGTAATCTCCTCATTGTCAAGCCACTCATGGCGCCAATTGGCTGCCTCCCCTCGCGCTTTTCGATTTCGGGCACACACCTTATTGTAACGTGAGGGATGACTCTACTCTTCTTCATCCCCCGCTGTCCGGTTTTGGCCAGATAATGGCTGCGAAAGGGGGGCATGTAGGGTGGCAGCATCAAGCCAAGAATGCCATACTGGTGAGCTCTGCGCGTGGTAGACGTGGGTGGTTTAGGGAACATGACCAGGTGCAAAAGCTGCGATTCGTGGAGGAGAGTGCCAAGTCGTTTGGAAGCTTGGGTCTCGCTTGGGAGCTGAAAGAGGTCCCCTGTTACACAACGCCGATAACTTTTCCCTGCAGCACCTCTTTCGGTTTCTGGATGGGATCTTCTTTGACTGATGTTGTGAGTATCATCTTCCCCTCCTCTGTTGGAGCAACCCGCATTAGCTTCAGATATTAGAAGATCACAGTGACTTGGGCACTGACACTCTGCCAACGCATTTTCATATTTGCCGGCTGTGGGTCGGTGGTAGTGTTTTTGTAACATTCCTGCCAGACCGAGAAGGCTGAGACGAACGAAGGACGTAAGAGGATCAGCATAAGACAGGCACATAGGCACACAGGGTCCTCATCCCCTCGAAGTGTGTGTGTGTGGTAGCCCCGCAGTTGGGCATTCTTGTTCTTGGAGCACCCATCTTTGGCGTTTTCACATGCCGCTCATTGGATGCCCGGCAGTGAAAGGAACAAGAATAGTATCGTCAAATGGCCTGTGACCAATGTCCCAATCACACAACATGGGAGTGTTGCAAAGTGCAACTTAGCGATGTGTGCGGCTGAGTCTAGCGAGACGGCAACGTGATGACGTGCAGTAGCTCTGGGTTGAGCTGGCACTTACTTGGGGGGGTGGCGGGCGGCCTGGTGTGGGTCCTTTTGTCACCCCCCTACTCGTTAAGTAGGGGGTAGCGAAAATCTGGGATAGGGTTTTAATTTGGGACAAGTCCCGACTGGTACTATGTAGATTCTCCTGTTAATGCCCTGTAAAATCGCTCATTTGTATTGTGATTTCGGATAATAAATTCGCTATATATTCGTATAATTTTGTCGCGTCGCTTCGTAAAGTTGTAAAAAGTAAGTAATTTGTATATATTTATAGATTAATAGAGGTTAACGTACGTATAATACCTGTAAATTTGGATAAGTATTTCGAGGAGTTAAGAGAGGTGCCCGTTAGGTATAAAGGCGCCCGTATATATTTTAATATCCGCGAACGTTTTAAATATCTTAGATTATTACGTAAATTACCGATTATTAGAAAAATCGCTATTATTATTAGGGAGTTGTATACTTCTATATTTCGCTATATTAAGTCGCTAGTCGAAACCTATAGATTAATTATTTTGTTGCGCCTTAAGGGGAGGCTCTATCTATTAATTACTACCGAGGAAGATACTATTATATCATACGTAATATTTTCGTATTTTAGAAATTTATAATAATAAATAGTTAACGTAGCTTATTAACGATTATTTAAAATTAAAAATTATAATTTATTATACTATTAATATTAGGAGGAGATTTTGAAAGTTGAACGATAATTCCGTTAACGAGTGGTTTGATAAATACGAGGAGGTATTCGATAATTATAAGGTTAATAAAGAAGATATTTAAAATAGTAATAAAATAAGTATAAGAATCAGTTACGTAGCGGGTGGGTATATTAAAATTATTATATTAAAGGATTTGTTAAATATTAAGGTAAATTAGTATATTATTTTGCTAGTTAATTTGTATGGAGATAAATATTTATTATTCTTTTATTGCTAGAGATTAATAATATTATTAATTACGAATCCGCTACTCTTATTACTAGTATGAGCGCGACGGGTAATATTATCCCTATTTATATAATTTTTAAAACCGACCCTATAGAAGAGTTTATTTATAACGATTACGATAGCGGCGTTCGCTTCGTTAAATTATTAACGGAGTTCTCGAATACTGAATTTATATTGGATTGGTTGAAGTATTTTAATTAGTACTCTTTCTATTTATTATTAACCTTTACGAAGTTGAAGAAGGAGGATAAGTTTGAGTTGCGGGAAGAGGAGGAGGAAGGGAGGGAGGGGGAGGGGTTTTCTTTTTAGGATTAGTTTAGTTGTAATTAGTACGGTTATAATTATTACGGTTATAAAATTTTAGATTTGGTTAAGGGAGTTAGTATTAAAAATATTCGTAGTATTAAGAGAGTAAATTATATATTTATTATCAATGGGTTTAGCGGTTATTATAATATAGAGGTTAAATAATATATTAAAGCCTTCCATATTCTTTTCATAGGCTTACCTCCCTATTTTATATATATAATATAACCGCTTAATATTAGAGTATTTTTATTATTGAAATCCTATTACTGAAAGGTTTTGAGGTCTTTTATTTAACGTAACGAGTATACCTTCAATAGGGTAATTTTTGTTAAAGAGTTAAAGGGTATCCTTAATAATAGTATGATTGCTTATTATATTTATAATGGTTTTAACGATATTAGAATGTAGTTACTAAACCGATTTAGAATGTTGTTTTAAATTTAAGTAAAGTAATTTAAGAAATTAAATAACTCCGCCCTCCCTTTATTGTTCCCTAAAGAGGATTACTTTATTAAAATTATTAAAATTATCCGTTATATGAAGGATAAATATTCTTATTAATTTAATTCCTCTATACGTAATAGCTTCCTTTCTTTCGAAATTACTAGCTACGAAGCTATATTAATATATAATAAGATATAAGAAATTAATCGTTAAAATAGGGAGAAGGTTACTAATTTAAATAAAAAAATGAGGCGACGGGTATATAAAGTACTTAAAGAGGGGGATTTTTTTAATTTCTCAAAAATTTAATTTAGTATTCAAGTAGTTGAGAGTGTATAATAGGAGGCTATAGGTAAT
>RANZ01000299.1:0-46963 GCA_009805285.1 Neurospora terricola FGSC 1889 | reverse complement strand
TTTGCTGCATTCTTGGGACTTTTCTCAGCAACATCATGATTAAATTTGCCCGATGTCAGCATACGCCATGCGGCTGAAGGCGTGATATCGGGGTTATTGGATCCCGTTCCACGCGAGGAAATACACATGGGACTTTGGGCCTATACTCTGAAGAAAGACGGATGCCCAAAGTTGAGGTGTCATGTATAGATCCGAGTATATCAGTCCCGCACATCACCTACTTACGCGTGTCATGTTAATCTTCTGTTTCGTATCCTCCGTTCTGGCAACCGAGTCTTTGTTCCTACCTGCTAAAAGGCCGAGAAACTACATTGAGTAGTCGCTGCGAAGAGATTTGAAGGTACTGATGTTCCTCCTCTTTCGAGATCTACAAGCACCACCAAGCAACAACTGCTAACCATCGCTGAATGCTTATCATCTCTGCAGATACGACTTGAACGCCGCACTACCTCAGTCTCAGACATTACGGGACCCTCGTCTCTCATCAATATGACGACCTTGAAGTGGGAGCTCTCCCTAAAGGAGAGCGATCTCGTCGTCTCATACCAAGGGTTAGGTCTAGGGGTTAGGAAGATTGCCGCGTTCCGCCGCCGTCACCTACAACTGCTTCGTGACAGGATATATGATAAAAGAACTCTCACGGCCGAGGAACAGGAAGACGGCAGCGTCGTGATCGAAGGCGCAAATGTTACAAGAATCGCTGAAGTTGTGGAGCCAGCTAGAGACCCAGGAGCGACCGAGACTGTGTCTTACAGACTTTATTTTGAATCTTTCGCCCATGCAGAAAGGCTTGCAAGGGTACTTGGACTTGGCAGCCCCAGTCTCGAAGACATGCACGACATGGAGGGAAGCTGGTGCTTTATAATGATGCCACAACAGATACGAAGTGATAGCCCTGAGTGGAGGGAGTATAGCAATTTAGAAAGAAAAAGCGGAATATCAGGGGAGGAGGAGGACGTTGATACAGGAAACCCTGGTTACTGGGGGTTTCCAGCACCTTGTAGAATAGTCTAGTTAGTTCGTAGAGGTTCTGATTCTTACAGCCAGGACAAAGGTACGGACGGACCTTTGTTGCCTGCCAGGCACCTGCCCAGTATATAACTGGGCATAGCTTGGCTTCCTACCTCTAGGCTTCCTCTTCTGATCATCATCTTTCCCAACTAGAATACCTCAATATAAGGTCTTCTTAGGGAATCCAGCCTTCGGGCATCTATCCCCTATCAGACGTGCAGTGCCCACTCCGTAACACCATCAAAAGATGGATCGATGTTCTGTTCGGTAGACAGAACTCGAATGCATGCACCATATAGGCAGGACAATATAGGTTACAGATGGCACTAGATTTGCCCTGTGATACTACCTCCCCTACGGCTTAGGATCTTGGTCTCCTCCAGTCTATATAGTACCACCTGAACCGTTCAGGTTCCAATGGGGTAGTCGCTTCAATTGAATGGTCTCCGCGCTCGAATGACGGACGGTCTTTGCAATGGTCGCACCGTGAGCGATACGGTTATAGCGAACCAAAGCCCATGTCAATTCACACATCGGGGAATTGAACCCACGACCTCCACCGGGGAACAGAATATACTATTACGGGAGTAGGGCGTGCAGTGCCTACTCTGTAATACTACTAAAAGATAGATCGATGTTCTGGTCGTTAGATAGAATTCGAATGTACGTACTACCTATATAGGCAGGATAATACATGTTACAGATGGCACTAGACTTGCCCTGTGACAGGCAAGGCATTCTGAGAAACGGAGGATACCTTCCGAGCGGACTTCAAGGCGAGATAGGTAAACGGACATGGATCAAGACCTATATTTCCTCGATAGAGAGGCCAATCCGAAGAACGGCAACTTTTACCTACGCAGTGTAGTGCTCTGCTCTGAAGGGCCAGTGACCACGGGGTCCATGCCGCCGAGACATTGATGGGACTTCGGTACCACGACCCTGCAGATCGCCGTCGCTCCGCTCGCAAGCCGATTGGTTAGCGGTTTGAACTGTAGCGTTGGTTGTGGACAGCGGTACTTGGCGGGGGTTGGAGCGGTTCATTGGGCATTGAGACCAACGCCTAACCTCCACGATGATGGCATTGTTCTCTTCACTTCACAAAAGCTTCTCTGCCGTATGACTACAACCAGGAGAACATTGAGCAAAGAGCGGTTACCTGTGATCTCTTTATCTTCCCTATCGACTAAATTCAAGCCTCTATCCGCGTTGTACCCCAAATTCTCGTTGAGTGTCCACGGTGAGTAGGTGTTCGTCACCGGCCAGCCCGCCTCTCCACACCGCACGTTGCGTTTGCCAGCTTTGTTGGGCTGCGTGCGTTTGTCAAGCATTCCAAACCAGCATCCCAACCAGCCAGCGCAAAACAAGCCCGTGTGTTTCGTACGCTACACCATATGCTAACTCGATTCACCCAAGCCCCCGACTCCTTCGCTCTGCATCTTTCTCCCTTCTCTGCTTCCACAGCGTCACATCCATCCACATCACAGCCACAATTTCCACCCGTCCAGCGCCCAGCGCCTCTGCACCCGCTACTCGTCCACGCCATCGCCAGCCACTCCAGCAGTTCACTCGCGCGCTGTGCGCAGCCACTTCACCACTTCACCAGTTCACCATGCCGACCCTAATCCTAGACCTCTTCAAAATCACCCTCCCCCAGTCCCCCGGCCGCCGCCACCTCGGCATCAACTACCTCGTCCCCTCCACCGCCGGCGACCGAGAGCGAATCAACCTCGCCTCTCTCCGACGACAGCATATCTCGTCCATGCAATCCCGACTTCCACCCCCCTCCTCTGCCAGCCTGGGGCTCGAAACCTGGGACAACGGCACCGTCGAGCTGCGCGGTTTTCCCATCGAGGACATCCTGGTGGTACGCATGGTCAACAAGATGACGGGCGAGACGGACACGAGTTACGAGTTGCACTTTGAGTATGTGTTTGATGCCGAGAGGGTGGCGGATGTACTTGGGTTGGCGGCTGGGCCGCCGGTCGAGAAGGATGAGGGGCCCGGGGGGTGGAGGGGGTGGGTGGTTACGGTGCCGAAGAGGGTGCATCATCGGAGTCAGATGTGGGAGAGGTGTATGGAGAGGGAGAGGGTGGGGGATAGGGATAGGGACCGGGAGAGGGAGAGGGATAGGGATAGGGAGAGGGAGATGGATAGGGAGAGGGATGGAGGCTTTAGGGATGGAGGCTTCAGGGAGGTGGAGAGGAGGTCGATGATACCGATCCCGATTCCGCCGTCGCACCCGGAACCGCCGAGATTGAAGGTGAGGAGGAGTCAGAGGTTTTGAAAGGGGACTGGGAAGAGGGTGGATGTTGGGTTTATGAAGTTATGAGGTCATGAGTGATAAGGGGAGTTTCTTTCTGGGAGAGCTGGGAGCCGCAAAGGCTGATTTGGGACTGGAAAGATTGGAGCATTTAGTGCTGCTGGGATTTATGGCCTGCGTGGTGCCTGTTGGAAATGGGTTCTCGTTATTGTTGCCTGAGGGGAAGAACTAAAAGGCTCTATCTGGGATTAATTACATTAGTAAGTCTCATGGTCTTCTGTCTTGGCTTTCTCGCCCGCTAACTCCTTCTGCAGCTGTTCTACCTCGGCTCTCAACATCTCTCTTTGCTCAGTGAGTGTCTCAATCCGCACTTTGGCCATCTCCAGCAAACTAGCCTTGTTGATACCCCGTCCCTTTCGGCTTTTCTTGACTTGAGTCGGTGAAGAACCGGAGTCCCTGGCCGTGCTGTGGTTGTTCTCATCGTCGGGCTCTTGGGACTCTCTGTCTCTATTGTTGTCATCTTCCCCATCCGGCTCATTTGGGTCCTGCTGTGACAAGAGTGCCTGCAGATTCTCAAACTGCTCGTTGAGTTTGTTTCGATATCTCCTCCCAATGCTGTTGTGACGCTCTCTGACACTGACGTCTTCCTCGGCTTCCTTTTTGTTAGGTTCAGGCTCCTCCGACTCTTCCGGGCGCGGTGTCTCGCCAGTTGTCTCGGTTAAAAAGTCTTCGAACCTGATTGGCGACGATATTGTTATGGTTGGTGTGTTTTGGGAAGCGGTGAACTGAAAGTCTCCGCTGGAGGTACCACTGGTAGATGGAGGTTCAAAGTCGGTCTTGGCTGTCTTGGCATTGATGTTGTGATGCTGGCTTTGGTGTTGAAACTCCGCGGAGGTGGACGCTGTGTCTTCGATACGACGTCGCTTGGTTGCTGGTGAGTCCGGGTCCATCTTTACGTTGAGTATGAAGCTGATGTGTTCATGAAGCAGTCCTCTCTTCTGGCTGGAGGTCAGGCCTCTTTCATACCAGGTCTAACCTTGTCTTGAACTCCACTTGGATATGTCGCCGAGACAACTCACCCCTTCACCATGACCCTATCACGAGTTGGTAGATCGTGGGGGGACAACCTCCCGTGGTGGCTATTGGAGATATCATGATCTTTCCCCCTTGTTCCCGGGTGAGCGCGCCGTCCCGAATGTCGGTTTCCGTTCCTGGAACCCCTGAAGGAAGGACCCCTGAGAACGACGATCAATACACTTTTCCTCTAAATCCGATTCCCGGATATTGCATGACGTCGTAATGGTGCCTGAAATCAGGTGATTGTACAGCAGGATATCAATAGTTTCTTTTGATTATAAGCTTTTAGCCCCATTCTCATAGCAATTGTCTCACCTCAACTCCACGGGTGACGTTTTCCTTTTGCGCCTCTCAACCATCACTGGCTGACCACAGTCTATAGCAGCATATCCCTCGACATATGGAACAAACTCATCGCGATCGCGACTCATACACGGCTATTTGTACGGCAACCGCATTCGAAAGCTGAGAATCGCCGGTAGTTGCGTGTAGTTCCGGCTCGACTCAACCCTGCCCTCCTCCCTGTCATCTTCCGAGAATGCCGGCTCTTCCATAGCATCCATGACAAGACCGGCCCGGAAGAAGGTGGTGAAGAGTTCATCCATTGGACGGTGAAAGTAGAGCTGTGTTTGGTTAGCTCGCTCGCTGGCTGGGGRCACTCCGGTCTCATCTCGGTGCCAGAAACGGTTTGGGTAAGTCAACAACTCACCTGTCGCTTCGGTTGTCCAGGAATGGCAATCCCCTTGTAAGGTGGAATGTGGAGGTAGTTCTTGATGACTTTGGTCCTGACGACTTCGAGGTCACCGGTCTCCCCGTCGTACCGGAGATCGACATTGCGAGATGCCCCGGAAGTCATGAAAACGGGATGAAGGACGGTTGCGACGAAGCTAGATGTGAAGGTAGTCAGTCAATGAGCCATTATTTGAGGTCTCAAACAGCTCAAARTGAKGCKGACATACACTCCATTGGGCTTCAAGAGCTTYGGAAGSGCCTGGGCTAGTGGCTCAAGTGTGGRAACATCCATRATGGCCATGTTCATGAGGACAATRTCGAACTCGTTCTCGCCCTGTTGGCCACCAAAGAGCGGTATTAGTGATGAGCATTGGGAGTTCCCGAAGGTTGGAGACATACATTGTAGGCAACTATAAAATCCTTAAAGTCCACTGTCTTTGTGACGTCCAACTTGTCGAAGCCGACAACCTCTTCCCATTCTTCTAACCCACGGTTTAAATTCCTGGCTATTTGGAGCATGTTCTCGCTTCCGTCAGTCGCGATCACCTTAGCACCATGCTTGGCCAACCATCGAGCGCAAAGTCCATTTCCTGTTGCGAGGTCAAGTGCAAAGCAGGGCGTTTGGCCGGGCTCTGGTCGCTTAAGATGATSGCCKAGCAACCGACGGAGTGATGGCTCCTGCARCTTCTGCCAGTAAATGTTGCCGTCTTTCCCAATGGAATTGTCCCAGAAGCTCGCATTGGTTTCCCAAGAGTCAAGAGACACGTCGTTCAACTGCTTTACCGAGGACATGGTGAGTTGAGAGTTCTGACTACGCGGTCGAGGAGCAAAGGAGTCAAAGTTCTGGCTAGCACACACCGAAGAAAGTTTGCCCACACCTCAGAGTTTTATCGAACATGTTGTCGTCCCCAACCCCAACCCCAAGCTCAACTCGGCGATCTGACTCACACCGAGGCAATGACACTTCTTGGCACATGTGCATACTGCAATGCTACACACCTCAGATTACGGGAAAAGACAGGCAGATCTGTGATGCTTAAAAGACCAGTACCGGCAAGTATACTGTACAAACTCTGAAGAAGAAGACATTAAAGCAACCCTCCCAGTCTCCCTCTTTTCCCCTATATACACGCCCAAACACACCTACTCGACCAAAACACCACAACAACCTATCAACCCACATTGACTCTCCAATATCCAAACCCTCAACCCATCACCACTCCCATCAATCACCCAACATAAACCAACGCCTTCCCGCTCTTCTCAAACTGCTGCTGCACCATCCACTTAACCCTCACCCCCCCTTCCTCCTTCTTCTGTTCCCCCTCAACCCAACAATCCACGCTCCCCACCGCCCCCAGCCTTCCATGCCTCTGCTTCTCCAACCAAGTCCCCAAATAAAACTTCAACTCCTCCACTCCCCATTTGAACTGTTCCACCTTCTTCCCACCACCATTGATTTCCCCATCCTTGAGCATCTTAAACGCACAACTCTTATACTTCATCAGGATGATCCCCTTCTCCAAATCGGCAATGTCAAACGTCCAGTACCCCCGGCGGTCGTTGTCGTTGATATTATCGACGATGTGCCCGCAGTCGGAGGCTAGGGGGGCGTTGTTGTCRTAYGACAACAAAGGTTGGGGTTGCTCGACGAGATCGTAAGGGCAGAAGTCGGGTTGTTTATTGGGGGAAGTGATGGAGGTGWAGGTGCCGCTGTCGGTGCGGCGTTTGGCGATGAGGTCACCTTCACCCCCTCCGAAGGTGAAGTTCAGGGACTGGTGGTTCCAGTCCACCAGATCGGAGCCGGAGGAGTTGGTTGAGTCCCGGGTCTTGAAGTCATCATCAACGGAAATACCACTAGTGGTGTCTCGGGAGACGACAACGGGGGAAATGACGGCTGCGGAGGAGGCAAGGCCGATGAGAGCAGCGAGTTGCGCCAGCGAGTAGTGCATGATGAAGGTGGGTAGAAATGTTGCAGTGGTTGTAATGTTGTCTAGAAGTAGAGGTACCTATGTGAAGAAGTGAAAGAAATTTGTGGTGGGAGGCAGCTAGCTGATCGGGTTTGGTCCGACAAGGAGGTAGTCTGAAGGAAGGAAGTCGTGCAGCACGAGACGAGTTCTCACTTTCCAGTTTTGAAGAGAAGACTACCTGCCTTTAAACTCAAGTTACTCAACCGTGGTTGCTTCTTGGGCGATTCTTTTTGCGCTCTGATTTTTACGTCTGTTCGAAGTAAACAAAGGAGCCAGGGGTCTTTTGTCGCCCCTGTCCGTCTCTGCATGTGGCTGCTGGGTAGCAAGCCATGAACCGCTGTCTCCTTTGAGCCTCAAGTGTTTTCTTTGAAGGAACGATGCAGGGATCTAGTTTGGTAACGCCGTTGAGAGTTGGACATAGTCAAGGTCTGGGTTGCGCAACAAAGACAGGGCTACTGGCATGTTAACGAAATATTGGCAATATCGCCGGGAATTCCGCCACGAACTCGGTCACCGTCGACGCCACACAGTCGGTTAGTTGGGTTTGAAGGCAAGAAGCTCGTTTATATATAGTATTTGCTTCTTTATATGTGAAATCCGACTAACCAACTTCACGACTCTATAGGCAACATCCATCTAAACGCCCCGGTTTCCCATCGCCGACACCCACCAAACCAGCATCATATGGTCATCCACAAATGACTATTCCATTGCAGTGTCACTCTTGCCTCCCCAAACCGAGTTCGTTTTCTGCACTTTTCCTCCTTCTTTTTCCTTCCATCGCCTCGATACCACGCACCTCGCTTTCCTCTCACCTTCCCCTCTATAGTCCTCCTTCCAACTATCCACCTTCCACCTCTCCTCACCTGCACTTGCCATCCCCTTGCCTCCATCTGAGGCATCTCGTCCCCGAGCTCCTTCCTCCTAGCAGGAATTCTCTCTTTCTACTTAACTGTCCCCTCCCTAAACCCCCTTTCCTCCACCCCCTCCAACACCAACCCCCTGCCACCACCGGACTCACTGACCACTTCAACTCCGTCCTATCCACATTAACCTTGAGCATCTCCGGCGCCAGTGCCACCCATTTGTCCAGCGCCCTCCAAGCCCAACTATCCCAGGCCACCATTCTCGTCCAGAGAGCTGAGAGGCCAACGATTTTTTTTTGCAACAGGGAGGGGGAGGGATTGGTACCTGTTTGGAAGGTCCTTTTCAGTTCTTCCGTGCTCGGCCCCAATATTATCGGTGACGGATTTACGAGGGACTGTCATGCTCCCACTCCCACCTCTAGCCCCCCTCGAGAATCATAGTGTAAATATGGAGGTGATGCACTTGAAAGGTTTATGTCGTGCTGTTAAGCGCATAGCGCTGTGTCCGCCAAGGCCGGGGGACTTCACTAACATTTATTCATTGCCGTTTACAGTTACTCCACTAGGCATGCCCCCGCGCCTGGAACTGCCAGACGGTGTACCCCGCGAGCCGCGTGAGCAGGTGCTCCTTGTGATTTCGATCGTGTGGACGCGAGTGACAAAAGATGAAAAGGCAAGAGGGTGATGAGGATGGGGCAGGGGGTGAGTGGTATAGCTGATGATGAAGATGGTGCTTGGAAGTTGGGCAGGAAAATGTTGAGGGCTGCATGGAATCTGGCAGGAAAAGCATCAATTGACATTGTAGCCCGTGCTTCGGGTACAGAAAAATGCGTTGATGCGAAGCTTATGCCAGCATTCAACCGCCCAATTTATTGTAAAGGTCCGAAATTGTTAGCGTGCACCTCATTGGTCAGAAATGACAACCATGCGTTCCCATGACGCACGCCAATATCAGAGGTGCAGAGGACAGCACAGCGACCAGACAGAATCCCAGATCTGAATTGTATCCTCGTCTAGCGAGTAACTCAGGTAGGTATGATATCGCAAAAGCATAAAAGAATCCCCCTCTCAAACAATATCACCACAAGAAGGTGCCGGCGACCGGTAAGTGCGGGGCACCGCTACCGTCCATAGAGGTATCCATTGTTGGTTGACCCGAAGCCCGACGAAACAAACAAACAAGCAAGCAAATGCCCCTTCCCCTTCATTGGCCTTAGGCATTCATGGGGTAGCAAGCAAAGCTGCGGATCTTCTTGTCCATGTTGCCGGGCTCGCATTTTACCCCATAAAACGTGGAGGGGGGGACCTCCGTCTTCAAGTCGGCGATGGGGTCAATAGCGTCGTATAATCCGCAGCCGTCGTGGTTGGGATCCAGGCAGTTTTCGGTCCTATATTTGAACAAGCTCAGTTAATACTTACCTATATTTTCTTTCTTAAAGGGGAGGTACGCACATCCAGTATCTGCAGAACGACTTCTCGATAGGTTGAACAGAGGAGACGAGCCCCCTGATGCTATCGTCGAGGCGAACTGTATACGTACAAAGGCTTAGCGTGTTAGTGATTAGTCCTATCTTACTAGAGACGGGTTTATAAATTCGGACTCTGACGTACCGCACGAGCCGTGCGTCAAGCCCACCGCGCTGGAAAAGGTCTGGCAGTATCMACCGAAGTTGACGTCCACGCAAACCTTGGTACCGAATGGATGATCATCGCGGGTAACTAGGTCTTTCGCACCTATAACGGCTGAGGGAAGGGCGGCGGCGACATTGAAAGTAGCCAAGGTAGTAAAGAACGAAAGGAGCTGCATGATTTATAGTTGGATAATAAGGTGGAATCAGTCGTTGTTTTGTTGTGTCTATGTGTGAAGTTGAGGTGTTGAGAGCTGCAGTCACGACAATAATATTGAAAAGGGAAAGAACAGCGGCCGCACAGAAATCTCTGAATTGAATCCTCGTCTAGCGAGTGATTAAAGTATCGCAAAAATGATGAAAGAAATCCCCCTCTCAAACAGAATGACCGGGATGCACCAAACAATGGCGATGGCGAACCGCGAGCGGGAAGTCTGGGACATCGTCCATTGTTGACCCCAGCCAACGCCTGAAACATGAAACAAGCAAACGTCCCTTCCCCTTCACTTAATATCCCGCGTCAATGATCTCGGCGCTTAGAAAGGACGGCACATGAAGCTGGCGATCTTCTTGTCCATGTTACCCCCGCATTTGTGATTCGAATTGGTCGGGCTCACCATCGTCAAGTTGTCGATAGGGGAAGTGGCGTCGTAGTGTCCACAGTTATCGGAGGTGAGATCCTGGCAGTTGTCGGTGCTGTGTTATGTGAATGTTAATTGATGTTGACGGGCATGTTTTGTCCTGAATCGAGGGGAAAAAAGGTCACAATAGGGAGTAGGGATTGGAGGTACGTACAGGTAGTAAGTGCACCACGACTTCTCGAGAGGTTGAATCGAGGAGACCCCTTTGGTTGCGAGGTAAGAATCGACGAGAACTACATACGTACAAAGGTTTTTCATGTTAGTGACTGCCTTGCCATCAAACATCAGGAGTAAGTGGAAGGAAGGGCTGGGAATTCGGACGTACTGCACTGGTCGGCCTTCAGGCCATCGGCCACGTTGGTAATGGTCTCGCAGTTTCCACCGAAGTTAATGTCGGTGCAAAGCTTGGAACCGAGTAAACCATCGCGGGCAACGAGGTCGTTGGTACCCTTGATGGCCGGAAGGGCGGCGGCGAGCTGGAAGCCGGCCAAGGCAGTGAGGACTGAGATGAGCTGCATGATGTCCGGATGGATGAGAAGGTAGATGAGTTGTGGGTTTGTTGTGGGCGTGTGAAGGTGGTGTCTTGTTGTTTTGAGTGATGATGGCTGGAGAGAGTGAAAGACGATTCAAATCGAGACTTTTGCGCCACTCTTATGGAACATCTTGACAATGCCTTGAACGACTCTCTTTTGTTGATTACACGATTTGCTCAACCGCCGACTTCCTTAATGTTGGGTTTTGTGTCAAACAAGATTGAGTGGCGTTTGTTTCCATTCTGCGGGAGATATCAGGGGACGGCCGGGCTGGAAACAAACGATGCTTTCAGGTTGGTTTATATGTACTGTACAAAGAGTATCGGCCGTTGGACCGTTGGGTTTTGGAGCCGTTAATCTTGTCATTATCTTCAGATGAATGAAGTTAGATGACTTCATATATTGAGTGGGAAGTTCAGGTCATGTTGAGTTGGAGTTATTAAACCAGATAATAGGCCGCATGGCACCCCCGGCATGAGCATGGGAATTCCAAGAGTCGCGCAAACATCATCGCTTGGAAGTCTAGAACACATCGGCAAATAATGCAGGGTAGTGAGGAGCTTGAACAATTCAAAATCTGGGGCTATTGCGAGGTAACGATTATACAAAATGTAATCAAAATTTATGAAGAATAGCAAACGTACCTCTTTCCCCATGAACCGTTGTTCATGTTTCACGGCTTTCCCCACGATCTGTGGGTTTGCCTGCCGTGCTCACCACCGTCATGTTGGCCGCCCCCGGTTAGTAACCCGTTGCACAATGTCAAGACGGGAGCTTTTGAGCGTCCCTTGGTCAAGCCGGAATTCTGAAACATGATGAATCCAACAGGATTGGCGAGCCGTGACAGGACCAGTACTTTCCACATGAGAGAGCGGGAAGGATTCCGAAAATGATCCTGGGCAACGGCTTGTGAGACATGAAGGTTAGTACAGCCACTGTAGGATTCCGCATAGCGTTGAGAGAAAGGGTTTATGCACAAACCATGACTGGAATAACATAGTAGGGAAGGGGAGACATAGGAAGAACAAGCTGGACTAGAGGCTGGAAATCTGGAGCTCGGCAATCCGCCACCTTTTTCGAACCTCCCGTCGACAATGATCATCCAGACTTCAAGATCCAGATCCTTAGATCCATCACCACCAACACCGTGAGCAACAGCAACAACCGGGCACGAATGGACTCACAAGTTTTCATACTCGTCAGGGGCTAGAAACGCCCACTCCTGACCCCGTGCTTCCACTTGAGAGACGCTTCGGGCCCAGAGGAGTAGCGCTTCCAACACTGCACCTGGCTGGAATATAGAGTCTTTATTCCGCTTTTGAATCGACATGTCATGAGTCATGACAGAATACTACCACAGCAGCAACAGAATTACACCCATACAGAGCAGAGGCCGTATCATGTCGATGGTGATGATGACGGAACCGATGAACCAACATGCCGTCCATGCATAGAGGTATCTCGGATGTCGTTGGCGTTAACGGCCGCAGATAGCGAGCTACAGGCGTCAAGTACGGCGCCAAGACCACGGAGTTAGCGCTTCAGCCGTCCGATCAACACCGGTAAATCGCATCGCGATAAGCCTGTTTACTCTGTCAGCGATGTTCCGCATCGACAACAACAGGGGAACTGATCCTCCAATGCAACACAAGACCGATGATGATAGGCGTCGTTCGGACTTCCAGTATGTCGGGTTCAAAAACATGATGATGGCGCCGTAAGGACTAGCTGCCAGTAAGCCAGAGATCTTCGCAGATGAATGCGAGGTGGACTGATGGGACAAGATATAAAGCGTTTGGCATGTCTCCCTCCCGTCGCCATCCGGGTTCCCGAACCATCGGCGTATCTTCTGACGGACCATCATCACCACCAGCGGCAGCAACCCCCCGGCGGCAGCATGTTGATGATCGGTACGACGAAGCAAAGTGCGCCCAGCTGCGCGAGGACTGGCACCTCACTGCGATGCACTACCGCGACTCAGCGAGCGTGATGAACCAGTTCTTTGCGCGGGGTCCTGACGGAGGAGGGTGCGATCCTTTTGTGCCGGTAGATGGGGAGGGAAATTGCAGCATAGGATCCCTCGTCACCTACTCCCTCAACGCCTCCTCCGCCTCCTCCCCCACCGACTTCCTCCACACCCTCTCCTTTGCCCACCAGCACAACATCCGCCTAGTAATCCGCAACACCGGACACGATTACCTCGGCAAATCCACCGGCGCCGGTAGCCCTAGCGCTATGGACGCATCACCTCAAGGACATTGAGTTTCTCGACTTTGATAACACCCACGAAGCCGAACACCCAGGAAGTGTCGCGTACAAGGGAAAAGCAGCAAAGCTAAGCGCAGGCGTGCAAGTCTCCGAAGCCTTCTCAGCCGCCAAAGCCCACCGCCTAGTCCTACACGGCGGTAACTGCGAGAGCGTCGGCGTGGTAGGCCGGTACACCCAGGGAGGCGGACACTCCGTTCTATCGTCGCGATTAGGGTTGGGGGCGGATCAAGTACTTGAGTGGGAGGTTGTTATCCCCCCGTCTCCATCTACTGGGCATGGCGAGCCGAGGTTGGTAAAAGCCACGCCGTTCAACGAGCACGCGGATCTCTACTGGGCGCTGTCGGGCGGCGGGGGAGGAACTTTCGGGGCGGTGGTTTCCGTTACTGTTAAGGCGTGGGAAGATTTCGAGACGGCTGGGGCTACATGCCGAGTCAGATGCCAGTATGCTTGCCATCGGCCTCGATGTCGAGAGTGTCGCTCCGTTCTTGGAGAAGCACCGGGGGAAGGCTTGGATTGCCTGCTACAACAGCCCGCAAAGCTTAACCATTTCGGGCAAGAAGGATTCCCTCATTCAGCTTGCTGACGAAGTCAAGGCGTCAGGCAACTTTGCTCGGCTTCTCCAAGTTGATCTGGCATACCACTCCCAGCTGATGGACGAGTTTGGTGTTGCGTATGAGGATCTTCTGACCAATCATCAGGACTTCTCAGTTCTGGAAAGCCCTTCGTCATCTGGCGTCACTATGTTTTCCTCGGTAACCGCACAGAAGCTGATCGACGCCACCCCGACCGATGCGTTATACTGGAAGATCAACATGATATCCCCCGTCCGCTTCAGCGAGGCCCTCACGGCCCTGGTCACGGAGCCTGGGGGTGATTCTCCCGACTTCCTAATAGAAATTGGTCCTTCCGGTGCCCTGGCTGGTCCCATCTCCCAGGTGCTCAAGCCCCTACCAAATGCCGGAGAAATCCCATACTGCACCGCTTGGACTCGGGGTGACAACGCTGCCAAAGCATTGCACGACGTTGCCGGCCGTCTTTTCATTGCTGGCTTCCCCGTCAACCTGTCCAATGTCAACCAATATGACTCAAACAGAGTCCGAACAATCGTCGACCTTCCCAACTACAGCTGGAACCACTCCATCAAGTACTGACATGAGAACGTAGCCAGCAGGGACTGGCGCTTCAGGCAATTCGTCCACCATGATCTCATCGGCAGCAAAATCTTCGGCACACCATGGCAATGTCCCATCTGGCGCAAGCACTTCCGCCTAGAGGACGTTCCCTGGCTCCGTGATCACCAGATAGGCCCGGATGTGCTGATACCCGGCGCCGGGCTTGTGACCATGGCGGTAGAGGCCATATACCAAAAGCATTGCGCGTTGAACCCCGAGAAAGCGGTTCCATCGGCCAACCAGCTAGCCTATCAGCTGCGCAACATCTACTTCGATCGCGCCATGGTTGTTGAAGAGAACAAGACTTGCACCATCCTTATGACCCTTACTTCGGTACCTGACAGTAAGGAGTGGGACGAGTTTCGCATTTCGACCACAAGAGATGACGTGAACATCCTTCACTGTTGGGGACGCATTCGCGTCATCGATGCAGTCGAGGACAGAATCAGCGGCACTAACCTTGATCCTCTGGACAACCCTACATCTTTCAGCCCATGGTACAAGGCCCTGAGTGAGGCCAACGTCTTCTTTGGGCCATCTTTCAGGAAAGTTCTTAGCCTGGAGGCCACCAGTGGTGAACGCAGCTGTCGTGCATTGGTTAACCTGACTCCGCCGCCGTCGAGGTATGAGCCGGCAAGCTACTTTCCCATCCACCCTGCACCCTTCGATGCATCGTTTCAAGTTGGAGCGCCGCCCAATGTCCTGAATGAACGAAGCCTGATCAACGATGTCGTGGTTCCGGGTATGATTGACGAGGTGATACTCAACCGCGTCCCTAAGGACTTCAAGGTTGGCCTTGCCATAGCCAAGTCCGACTGTAAACCCGGTGGGTACGAGGACGAGACCAAGGACACTCGCTGTGATATTTCAGTCCATGACCCTGAGATGGGTACCCTTTATTTCCAGGCAAAGGGGATGACCTATGTCAAGATTGACGTGGAGAGGCAGCCTGATCCACACACCTTCGATTACGTGTCTTGGAAGCCTGACATTTCGCTCCTCACACAAGATCAACTCATGTATCTGGACCCTGAAGATGTTAGCGAGACCTCCAAGGTTGATGCAGTCATTGACCTCATCGCCCACAAAAATCCATTGCTCAAGGTTCTTGAGGTCAATCTTGACAAAGCCGATAAGTCCAGCTTGTGGTTTTCCCCCAAAGAAATGTCAGCCCCACTGGCATGCACTGGTTACGATTTGGCCACCACTAGTTCCGGAACAATGACCGCCTTGAAAGAAAAGTTTGGAGTCCATAAGAACGCTGCTTTCCACTTGATCGGCCCCGACAAGAAGGGCCTGGGTCTGGTCGAAAACAGAAGTTACGATCTTGTGATTGTCAAGTCGCACACGAAGTGTGGGGTCCCCGTTAAAGATATCATTGCCAACATAAAGCCCATTCTTCGTGAGGATGCGTTTGTGTTGAAAGCAGACGCATCAACCAGCAACACGTCTACTGCGACTGACAGCGGCTATGAGACTTCCGATGGGGGCTTCGTTAGCGATGCCGATGCATCTAGTAGCCTCGGCTCTTTATCCAGAGACTCAAGCTCCGAGTATGAGAATGATCATGCCAGTTCCATCTCCTCTGCATCCATGAGCCATGTTGAGGCCAGAAGGCTTTTGGATTCCACCCCTGAAAGCTTTTGGAGCCGGAGGAAGCAGCTGGATCAGCTGGCCAGTCAAGGATTTGAGAACATCCTTGAAGTCACCGACAGTGGCAATGTGCACTACCTTTGTAAGAACAAGAGCGATTCGCAGCTCACCGRCGATAGAGACCGGCATGGAGGGCTCACCGCCCTTCCACGAAGCCTGACCGTTGTCGGCTTCAAAGATTCCAGTCGTCCCCTTCCACCGAGCCTTCACGAGAAACTCGAGTACTCAGGTTGGACTGTGACGCATCAAAGCGAGTCAGCACTGGATACCCTTGCAGCTCCCAACACCACAGTCTTCTTAGTTCTCGATGAGCTTTCCAGTCCTGTACTCACTCATGCCTCCGGTAAACAGTGGGAAAGTCTCAAGAGGCTGACTGCGTCTGGGAACCCGGTTATCTGGGTTACCAAAGGCTCACGGTACCAAGTTACTGACCCCGACAACGCCGTGGTGCATGGCCTGTTTCGTGTTGTTCGCCGAGAAGACACGACGGCCAGGCTGACCATCCTTGATGTGCAATCTGCAACCAGCCTCGCTACTGCCTGGGTGGTAGACAAGATTCTCGAGCTGGCCAGGATCAACAAGGCGGAGACAGAGTATGCGGAACGCAACGGTATGGTCTTCGTGCAAAGATTGATGCCTGACACAAAGGTGAATGCCTTTAAGCAAGGCGAGACAGAGGGAGCGCAGACGGCCGTCAAGGGTTTCCATGAGCAAGAGAACATGGTTCAACTTGATGCCAGCCAAAGTGGCAATTCGTCGGTGACTTGGGTTGAGCAGTTTGCCAGTGAGAAGCCGGTGAAAAAGGGATCAATCGATGTAGAAGTATGGGCTATTTGCGTGAATACGCAGGATGTTGCCATGATGAAAGGTTTTGGGGCTCAGAGCAAGAAGGTGGCCGGTTGTGAATGCGCTGGAACTGTCAGACGACTCGGTGCTGGTGTGACCAAGTTCATCGTTGGTGATCGCGTTGCTGTCATGACCAGCTTCATCTATGCCAATCGCCTAACCACTTCTGCCGAGAGAGCCGTCAGAATTCCGGACTGCATGAGCTTCGAGGACGCCGCGACCATTCCATTGGGGTATGCAACCGCCATGCGCTCCATGATCGATCTTGGAAATCTTCAAGAGGGCCAGTCTGTGCTGATTCAGTCTGCAACGGATAGTATTAGTCTTGCTGCAATCCAACTTGCCAAGCACAAGAAGGCTAGTCCTATTTTCGTCGTTGTCGAAGATTCGGACAAGCAGGCGTTCTTGTCGAAGACGTTTGGCATTCCAGAGCATCACATGTTTGGGTCTTCCTGTACGACCAAATTGACAGAGAAGAGAATGGGCGAGACCGGTGGCCGTGGCGTGGATATCGTACTCAACTCGGCCAGGCACGAGCTTCTCAATGCTTCGTGGAATATTCTTGCAGATGGCGGCAGTATGATTGACGTTGGCAAGCATGATGTCACCAAACCAGTGACATTGACAATGGGACCATTTCACCGCAACTGCTCCTTTCGGACTGTGGACTTTTCCTCCACCGGGAAAGTGGAAGATTTGCTCGTGCAGAAACTCTTGCAACAGGTTTTTACTCTGGTTGAGGCGGGCCACTTTGGACCTATTCATCCGATTACCAGATATGGGTTCGACGACGTGTCAGCCGCTCTGGATTGCGTTCGTCGCGGTCAGCATAACAGCAGGGTAGTCATCAGCAGCCATGGTGGAGATGTTCGGGTGCCAGTTCGTCCCGCCTTGCGGACCTTGCAGCTAAAGAGAAGACGCTTCTTAACCTGATCATTGGTGGTCTCAAGGGCCTGTGTGGTTCACTCGCAATCCACATGGCTCGACACGGAGCAAAACATATCATCAGTTGCAGTCGTAGCGGTACTTCGGACGCCGTCTCAACTCGTATCATTAAGGGATGCGTTGCCTACGGCTGTGCAGTGACTGAAGCCAAGGGCGATGTTGTCAGTCCCAGTTTTGTCCGGTCCATGTTCAAGCAGTATAAAGGTACTCGGCGAATAGCTGGCATCATCCAGGGAGCTATGGTTCTTCGCGACAAGACATATGAGACGATGACGGTTGAAGATTTCCACCAGGTTCTGGAGGCCAAGGTCAAGGGGACTTGGAACCTTCACAAAGCTGCGGTAGAACAGGGCATGACCCTCGACTTCTTCACCATGCTTTCGTCGGTGTCTGGGATCATTGGCAACAAAGGGCAGGCCAATTACGCGGCTGCCAACACGTTCCTGGATGCCTTTGCCAGCTACCGCCATGGATTGGGATTGCGGGCCAACTCGGTGGATCTTGGTGCCATAGAGGATGTCGGGTATCTCGCCGAGCAAGGAGCTGGCCTCCAAGCCCGGTTTGACAAGCAGCAGTGGACGCCCATCGGGGAAAGAGTCCTTCGCCGTATCCTGACATGTTCGATCTTGCAGCAGGACGCCATCTGTCCTCTCAATCCTGCCTCGACAGCACAACTAATCACCGGCATTGCGTTCCCTCTGCCTCTCGATGGGCCGTCGGATATCATGAGTGATTCAAGGTTCGGGTTTCTCTTCAGCAGCAGTAGTAGTGCTGTTTCGGAAGGCGACGTCAAGCGAGGAGGGAGCGACCTTGAGACGGTTGATCACTGCAAGCTCTCCAGGCGTTCAAAGCACTTGTAGCAGACGGGGCGGATAGCGCGGTGCTGGTCAAGGCTTGCGTAGAGGTCATGTCGAGGCAGCTTTCGAGGCTTCTGCGGCTGGAGACCGAGATGGAGAGCGGGAAGCCGCTGAGTGCGTACGGTCTCGATTCGATGTCAGCGGTGGAATTGAGAAGTTGGGTCAGGGGGAGAATTGGGGCCGAAGTCAGCACCTTGGACATAACAAATGCGCGGTCGTTGGTGGCTCTGTGCGAGAAGGTGGTTGAAAAGTTGGCAGGTTGAGACGATGGAAAATGAAAAAAAGTATTTAGATGGAAGATTAACAGAATATGCGCAAATTAGCGTGATGAAAGAATAGTGCACTAATTCGGGGGTATGGGACGCTGTGACCCCGCTGTGACGGACTACCTATGCCAGGGCACGCAACGGATCCAGCGCGAGGCGGCAACGATGACGAAGGAAAAGATGAATGGAAAAGTTGTCAGGAAGAAGGAGCGAGATAGGAACTGGTGCGAGACAGTTTGGCCAAATGTAAAGATGTAGATTGGCAGAGTGTGGAAAAGGAAAGAAGAGGAAGACAAAGTTGCAACTGTCGGGACCGACGGGGCACGCCCTGCATAGTGCCATGGGGAAGGTACCTCTAGCGATACAGAAAGATAGAAGGTGCGCACCCGTACGCCRTAGAAAGAGGCCATCACGACGATGGCCAGCAAAGAAGGAGCTCGAGTCAAGGAACCTTGGAAGGCAGGAAGCTACTTAGTACTACGAAGGAATAAAGGCGTTGGATTTGGTCGGGCTTCAAAGTCCCCCAAGCAGCCCAGATAAGCAGGTAAGCCGGTACATGCCTTCCACTTTTGAACCACACCTACCCGTGACCTGCCGTGTCTACCCGTGCCACGCCATCTCGCGTCCAACTTCCTCTTCTTTAACTTCCACTTGACATTCCCGACTTCCAACAGCCAGTCCGATATCGAACTCGGGTCGAGCACCGCAATGCTGTACACGCCCACACCCAACACGACGCCCGGCGTGGCAGCTTCCTTTTACCTCGGATCCTGACTGTCTTTACCTCGCTGGCTGCCCGCCGACTGCCTTTGGATGTACAGATGTCTTTTTCTGGCTTCCTGTTACCGGGAATCTGCCATCAACCAAGCAAGCTAAAGAAAGGCAGTAACAATGCCCGTCGGCACCTATAAAATCATGGAATCCAAATCCGAGGAGCGACTTGACGTGGCAGAACTGTCATCTATCTCTACGCCTGAATCGTGATACCATCCCGCCCACCATGCCGGCTGTCCTGTCCAAACCAGAAGACGTTTGCCAAACCCATTCGAGGTGCTGGCACCAAGGAGGTACAGGTAAGTCACAACATGCCCAGTATCTCGATGATGGTTGTGATATACTGACATTCAGCCAAGTGACGGCCGCCGGTTTTGTATTGCCAATCATGGCCTACGATCCAGAGGAGCAATTTCGCACTACACATACCGTCATTGTCCTCCATGACCGACCCGGCAACAACGATATCTTTGCACGCTTTGCACGAGAGATTTTCAACAAAAATGCCAACTTGACTCAAGTCACTCGACGCGATAGCCTTCGCCGCAAGTTTCCAACTTTCAGATGGGTCTTTGCGGCTGGAGTCCAAGAAGCCCGTACGATCCTAGGTCACAGAGAAGAGATGCGACCCCGATGGGCTCGTGATACCCCATTACCCGATGTCATGTTTACTTGTCATCAAGTTTTTTCAATTGTCGAGGCAGAAGAAGTTCAATATTCTGCAGAAAAGGTTCCCAATCCTAGGTCGCGCATCTTCTTAGCAGGATTGGGTCGAGGCTTTAACATCGCCTCGGCGTTATTCTTTGGTGAACCATTGTGGGGCCTAGGTGGCCTAATTGGCTTCGCCGGTTGTTTGCCCAATCCACGAGAGCTTGTGGCACTTGGTCGTGGGCCCGATTCGGAAGACAATGAAAAGTGCCGCCAGTTCCTAAAGGATCTTCAGGCTAGTTATTTTGGAAGACAGTCACCCCAAAGTCAAAATACCGCCAGCGCTCAGACAAGTAGTCAAGATGATGTTACTCGTCCGGGCTAGAAGCGCCCCGTGCCCCCAGGCTTCGAGAGTAGGGTCGTAGGGAAATTGAGAGAAACGCCCATCTTTCTGGCGCAGGACCCAAAGGTAGGGGCGGAGGATCCCATGATCAAGCACGCCCTGCTGACGAGCACGAGACTCCTGTCTGATCTCGGCTTCAAACAAGTTCAGTGTCACTACTACTCTCAGGAAACAGGGTATTCGATGGATGCGCTCTGGCCGCAGATGCTGGCTGCCTTGGTGTCTTTCCTTCAAAGCCGCAGTATTCAACCTTCTCAACCTGCTCAGGCTGCAGGCGGCGTGGCCGGACGAGAGACCTTGAATTAGCCGGCTGGCTGGCTGTGAAGATTGACAGGGGTGCAAAGCGACGAAGAGGATTTTGATGATTCCGCGAGAACAGAAATGATAAGAAAACAGCATGGGTTGAGTGTGTTCCAAGTTGTCTTACACAAACAGCGTCACAGAAGCATCACATTATCAGAGCAACAAGCGAATTAGGCAGAAGGATTATGTACCTATTCTCAATAACACCCAACGCAGTCAGTCCTGAACGCCATGACCACAGCCCAAATCATTCCAACGCCTTTTGATGCCCTTTTCCATCCGACTCGTTCCTGTTTTCCCTTCCTTGCAAATCCGAGACTTATTAAAACTTCTCAATACCACTTTTCCCTTCCTGTATGTTCCTTTCCTAAACTACCACCATTCACTCGTCTTAGTTAGCACTCCTGTCCACCATTTGTTGCAAAAGGAAGTTCACCACTAACCTCAATCGATCCCCTCGAGTCTACTAAGCACCCCGCTTAGCGGCTGGAGTAATACGACGAACCGCCACCGCCCGAGTAGCTAGACGAGCCACCGCCGCCACCAGAGTAGCTGGAAGAACCACGTCCCGAAGAAGAGCCACCGGAGTAGCCCGAGCTACCACCGCCGCCGCCAGAGTACCCGGAGCTACCACCACCAGACGAAGAGTCACCACCGCCGCCGCCGGAGGAGGAGTAGTACGAAGGAGGATTAGAGCCCGAGTAGCCGGACTGGCCACTCGTAGAAGAAGAGTAGTAGGAAGGGCCGGCGCCGCCGCTAGTCGCCGTGTAACTGGGCGTGTCGAGGCCGTAGTTGGGCGTCGGGATGTAGTCGGAGTAGCCACCACCACCACCACCGCCAGACGAAGAGCCACCGCCGCCGCCGCCGGAGTAGCTAGAAGAGCCACCACCACCGCCGCCGCCTGAGGTAGAGGAGTAGTAAGACGGAGGAGCAGCACCGCCGCCCGAGCCGGAGGAGGAGTAGTAGGACGGAGGTTGAGAGCCGGAGTAACCGGACTGGCCAGTGATATTGGAGGTGTAGTAGGACCCACCGCTGCCGCCCGAGGTCACGGTGTAAGAGGGGGTTTCGCCGCCGTAGTTGGGCGTTGGGATGTAGTCGTTGCTGGAGGAGCCGCCTCCGCCGCTGGAGGAGGAGTAAGTACCGCCGCCGGAAGAGGAGTAAGTGCCGGAGCGACCGCTGGAGGAGTAGCGGGATGAGGAAGAGCGTCTGCCTGAGTAGGACATCTTGATGATGTTGTTGGGTTTGGGTTGGTTTGTGTATGTCTGGGTTGTTGTTGTTGTTGTCTTTGCTTGATCGGTCGGTTGGTTTCCGGTCTCGTTGTGGCTGGCTGTCTGGGGAGGAAGAATGGAGGAGGAAGTCGAGCAAAAGGTGGTTCTTTTATGGGTTCCTCGTTGACGAAAACCCCAGGAGTATTTTCATGGTCGCAGACGATTCACTGTCCGGTGGTTCGTCACGGAAAGGTTCGCCATGGTGGTGAGTGGTGATGGCGGTTGTCAGATGCTCTTTACTGGTTCCCCGGGCGGTGTGGTTGCGACTGGGGACCAAACGGGGAGAGTATTCACGATACTCCTGCCATGGTGGTGAATGGGATGGTGGTTGATAGGACCTGTTCACCGATTCCCCACGCATCATGACGGCCCGGCAACAAACGGGCAGAGTGTTCACGATACTCCATCATGAAGGTTGACGATTCGAAGTGAATGGATAAGGACGGTGAAGTGTCATCGTGGAGAAGATAAGCCTTCAATGTCGTCCTCAAGGTTGTCTGATCCGATCGCAAACTATCGCTCACCGCTCTCCTACAAAGGTTCCTCCGTTGAGGACGGGGTGAAGGGCCAAAAGGAGTCATCCAAACGGTTCGGTAACGAACAATGTAACGGACACCAAGTGCCTGACGACCTGTTCACCGGTTGCCCGGGCATTGTGGTTGCGGCTGGGTAGATAACAAACGGGGAAAGGATTCATTATACTCCCGCCATGCTCAAGGTTGTTGATTCGAAGTGAAGCGACAAAGAGGTTGAGGTGTCACCGGGGAGAAGATAAGGTTTCCATGATGTCCTCCAGGTCGTCCGATCTGATCGGGTTTTCTGAATGAAGAAGAGAAAACCCTTCCCGGTCGGCACGCATTAAGAAACCGGCACAGGCCCCAGCTTTCCAGCCGCAGGACCTGCACTGGGCCTGGACCATATAAGCCCAAAGTTCGGACCTTCCAACAACTCCCAGTAGCCGACGTGGTAGGTTGTGCTGGTAGCCAGAAAATGCGGGGTATTTTTCGTAGGGAGGCAGCTGGCCTTGAGTTCAACTCCAGGCTTGGGCAGCCGAGCTTTTTGCTTTTTTACCTTTTTTTTGGTTCTGAATATCTGTGACCTTGGGCAATATCGATTGCGTTCATCGTTTTGCTCCGGATGCCTGTCCAGCGGAGATTTTCGACCCGCCTCGTCAGGTCATCAGAGGGATATACGCTTCCTTCCACGACGGGACCTTCAGTTTACTATACCTACCAACGCACCTACCAACGCCCTTGGAGATGAAGGCTAGGTCTACCCTAGAAGGACAAGGCACTTGCGACGGTGCACCATCTTACATGCATCATGGTGAAGACGAGGTTACTTCCCACATGCCTATCTTCGGAGGATGGAGTGCCTCTAGAGGTATGCTTTCTCCTTCTCAGCCTCCGGGTTCAAGCAGGAATTGGGAATAGCTTTTGGTTTAGGTGCCTACCCTACTTGACATGACCTCGAACCCTCAACTCATCTACATGTCATCTAACAGAACGAGCCATCGTAACAGCGATTAAAAGACGGCCAACATCATGGATCTCCGGTGCTGGCAGGGAGGGACTCGAGCCACAGTTCTACTTTGTCAACACATCACCATGGAGCAAATAAAGGGGAAGGTCCAGCTTAGAGCATGTGGCCACTTCCGCCACTTGGACGCTATGGCGGTCTTCAGATATCAGCGATCATACCCCGCTCGCGATACTTCAAAAAACTTTCAGCTATTGAACTAAACCTCACCACCCCAACCTACTTGATACATTTACATCCCGTCAGCAGGTGGTACATGTCCACCCTCAACCCCCTTCCCCCCCTCCTCCTCAGCACGCCCATGCCCTCCATGCCCATGCCCTCCATGCCCATGCCCCATCCCCATACCCCCCCCACTAGGCCCTCCACTCCTCCACTCATCCTCCACCACCGTTCCGGGAGCAGGCTCAACTTTAAGGCTTCCATTAAACCTCTCACTCACCCACTCCCTGATCTTCCCGAAATCGCGACAAGTATGCGGGCGATCAGAGTCAATGTAATTCTGCCCCAGCGCCTTGTAGTACCGCGACGGGATGGGCGTCAGGTCGGCATTACACAAAACGGTTTGCCGGAGGTGGTCGAGGCAGTGGTCCCTGTGTAAGGCGCCGTGGATGTCGCTGTCTACTGGGTAGTGGTCGGGGTAAAAGGCTTTGCGGATGTGGTCGAGGCAGTGGAGGGTGTGCATTACTTCTAGGCTGGTGGGGGGTTAGCTAGGGGGTTGAGGGGGTAAGGGGGAGGCGGGAGGGAGTAAGAGGGAGGCGGGAGGGGGAGGGAGGAGGGGAGGGAAGAGAACCTCGCCGGAAGGGAAGGCAAGAAGAGAAAAGAAAGGGGGACGGGGACTCACGCAGCCACATATCCCCCATGCTTAGGCGACCAAAACTCCTTGTACTCATCTCCCCACGCGCTCTTAGCTTCCTCTTCCGTCAGAAGGAAGAACCGGCCTTTAGTCCACGCAAGCAACCAGTCAGTAACAGCCAGGGGAACCACCAACAGACAAAGAGTCAATCCGTCCAAAGAACTCACCCCAATGCAACAAAGCCCAATTATGATCAATCTCCCTCCTCGGCGTGCCCACATACGCCTCATGAGCCTCGCCATCATCGGCTTCAGGTACATACTCTGTCCCGTCGTCTTTGAACCGGGGACTCCCGCCGAAGTCTACTGTTTTGACTTGTATCAGGTGTTTGGCGGCATCTTTTTTTTTCCCCATCAATATCAGTATTAGCACTACCTCTCCTTTCGGTGCATGCACCCCGGTGACCGGTGACCGGTGGCCTTCAAGTCAGAAAGCCAGAGAGAGGGAGAGAGAAAAAAACTCACCAAGTTCATTCCTAAACCCCTTCGCGAAACTCCCCTGCTTCCTCACGGCGTGTAGTTCGGCGGTCAACCAGGTCGTTGTGCAGGCGAAGAAGAGAGACATAAAAATCCAGAAACTTAGGGCTTTGCTTGGGAAGAGGGATGCCAGGCGGCCTGCTCGTTGTTGGGTGCCCTTTTCTTGCTGGGGTTGAAGGGACTCGCTATCGCCATCTTCGGCTTGGGGGAGGCTGAAGTAGGGTTTGGATTTGGAGGAGAAGGAGGGGAGGAAGGTGGTGTTCATTGTGTGAGATCTTGGGGCTTATTCCCCGTTGTTGCTCCAGTCCGCGCTGTTACTTCAGTGTGCTGGTGATGGAAGGGGAAAGTGAAGGGAAAGGGCGGGTGCAACTGGGACGGAAGCAGCGGATGGTGATGGTGCGATGCCGGACGAACGTTGAACTGGTTCCTTTCCAAATTGCCGGTATAACAGTCCTTGGACTTCCTCACAATTGCATCCGGCCATTGATGTCCTGATCGGCCCAGATGCATCACTGCGTCTTCGCTTCATTTGGCGTTCGCGCGTTACGACTTGGATTTGGAGCGTTTACTCAACCTGACGCGGCGGATGATCTGCGCTTCGCCATTTGGCGCCGGCGCCTACCTCAACGTAACGCATCGCGGACACCCGCCAACCAGCACCACCACCTCACATCCTCATCACAACATGGGAGTCTCGTGTTTGCAATCTCAGTTTTACGTTTGAGCCATCTAAATGCATTCTGAGATACCCATGATCACTGATATCGATAACACAACTCCCCACTCTCCGTACTCATCGCCCTCTCCACTTTGACATCCTCCGTAAACCCTCCGTACAGCAGCACATCCTTGACACTCGCCTCTCCTGGCGTCGAGTTAAACATGTGTTTCCCGCTGTATTCTTGCAGTCTCACCTCGGGGTTTTCCCATTGCCATCGCCACCACATTCTGTCTAGGGAGGCGTGGTGGACGTAGAATAGCGGGTCTGTGTCGGTCGTATCCCGTTAGCATCTGTTTCCTCTCCTTTCCAGTCCAGTCCAGCCTATCCCGCCCTCAACTGGCGACGCGACAGACAAAAAACGGAAGAAAGAAGAAAAAACGAAAAAAAAACATACCATTAGCAGCAGTCATAGCCCTAAAATCCCCTCCAACACCCTGATGCAACCCATTATGCAACCGCTCCTCCACCCTCTTCCCAAACTCCTCGTACCCCTCCGTCCTCAGTATCATACCGATCGCTTCCGGCTTGAACTGCTCTCCTGATATTTGTCCTGTAACGTTCCGCTTCGGGTCGTTGAATCCTCTGGACAAACAGTGCGTGACGTAGGTGTGGTTGTAGATGATGGGGCGGAGGTCGGCGAAGGGCCCGTCTAGAACGCAATGGCCGGAGCCGACGCTGGGGAGACCGGAGGTAGGGGAGGTAGGGGAGAGGAGAGAGCCTGGGGAAGAGGGGGGAGCAGAGGGAAGAGAGCCGTCAGAACCGAAGCCGGTCGTGGGGGAAAATATGGAGGAAGAGGAGAGGGAGAGGTGGTCTAGAGACCAGTCCCAGTAGCTGTAATCATGGACGAGGAAGGTGAGTATTTGTCCAAGTCTGTCTGGGAGAACCGAGAAACCAAAAAAAAAAAAACTTACGGGATGGTACTCCCCCTAGGAAACCCGCATTTATCCTTGAGGATATTCTCAAAGATATGCAGCGTCCATCGATGCCACGGTAGAAAAGATGCCGAGCGATGACCTATTTTCTCCCCTCATTGTCAGCTCTTCACTTCTCTTTTTTTTTTTCCCACGTCGCCGCAAACGCCAACAGAACGTGAGGTGAGGTACATACACCAAGACCCAACCCCCCCATGCAAAATCGAAAAGTCATCATAAACAGTCCTGTTATTCTCCCCCCACTCCGACGGCGTTCTCGCAAGGCAATGGATGGCGTCCACGAACTTGTTTCTTTCCGTCTCCGTTAGCGATCGCCATTCGCGTCGTGTGGCTATGTGTTTGCATGGTTTGCTGTTGCTGCTTTCCTTCCCCTGCCAGAAACTGGCAAACGGCGGTGGAGGGTCAGGGACAAAGAACGGCAAAAGAATGAACCAGATTACTAGACTGATCCAGGCTATGGTGGTGATGAAGACGTAGGCTGTTAGGAGATGTTGTTTTAGCCTGTAGTGAAGAAATCGAGTCAGCTGCCCGCTGAGGTTGTTGGTTGCGGTGCAAGCAAAAGGGACCTGGAGGAAGGGAGTTGAGGTGGGTGACCTACGTCGTGGGTTCAACCGGCTTTTCCTCTTCCGATGAGGAGGAGGTTTGGCTTTCGGTATCGTCTACTGGCGTGTATCGGGGCTCTCGCCACCATTCTCTGTATGCGATTTGCAGTGATTCGAACATCACCGGCGACGGAGGAGGATGTGGAGGTGGATGTGGGAATAGCTTCACTTCGCTTGTGGTCAGGTCTGCCGTGCTGTTTCCGTGAGGGTGGTCAAAGCAAACAGCAAACAGTGCTGTCAGAAGTTCAGCTTAACCACTAAACCCGCTAAAACGTCCTGGATAGCGCACTACAGCGCACAACCTCGCTGAGCTTAGGGTCTGCAGCGCTGTGCAGTTGGGACGAAAGTGGAGCCCGCGCTGAAATCTTGTGGGTCCGAAGGCGCCTCCTTCTCTTTGCGCCAAAATGGTGTTATGCTATTGGCTGAATTTGCTCGCAAGCGGCAGCGGCCGCAGCGGAGATGCGCCTAACAATTTTCGACTGCAGAGTCCAGACGTCATCCGACCGAACTTCAGACGAACTGGAGCTGCCCACTGGCCCAGGCCGTGAATGTCTCCTCTGCTCCCGTCCCGTTGCCCTGGCTTCGTTCTGTGTATGCCGGAATCTCAACAGCCAGTCGGTCATTCACTCCCGATCCTCTTTTTCGTTCTGCAGAACCATAACACTGGACACCATTATCGTACGTCGACCCAAGAAAAAATGAAGAATATCGTCACTGTTTTCGTTGCAGCGGTCTTGTTGCTGCCCTTTGCAGCGGCTTTGCCAATGCCCGTCCCGGCCGATGTATGTCCCTCCGCTCCACCAGCCGGATCTCGTGGAGTTTTTGCTATTGTCGTGGATAGACAATTAGGACTGACGAAATTCTGTGAACTGTCCAGGGATTTGTTCCACAGGAATTGCAAGATAGTGCTGTAAGTCTGTCCAGTGTTTGTTCCCCTTGAACGTTTGAACCATGGTAGCTGATATTGTTGCGCGCGCGCCGTAGTGTACGTGATATCTCGGAGAATACCTATCCCTGGACTTCTTTCTTTCATTGCTAGCTGACGATTCGACCTAATGACTGACTTTCCCGTTACGATTAGAGTAAGTATCTCTCTTTCTTTTAGCCCAGGAGAGATTGAAAGAAGGGAATGGCGAGGCTGACGACAGGTATTAGTAACCTGGCGGACTTGCATGAGTTTGACAAATGATGGACGAGATGGCATAGGACTGGAAGGTCTTTAGGCTTCCTCTTGGGACAACAGGAATCAATCATTGGATAGAGGGCCTGCCTGGTTGGAGTAATTGGAGGAGTTGGGAGGTAATAACCAGCATAATGAATATTGGATAAATGACTAGAACAGTGAAATGACAGAGGTATTGATATCGTCGGTAAATTCCCCCCCACAAAAAAGACCGGCTCCGTACTCCGTAATCGCTTCCCGTTATGATCCTCAGGGCACCCTCCTCTTTCCCAATCTTTTCCTCCCGTCGTCTCCCTTTCCGTAGGTCGTCTCCCTTTTCGTGCTCCTCCTTCCCTTCCTCCTCCTTCCCTTCCTCATCCCTCCCCGTCGACCTCCCCGTCCACTGCACCTCCCCTTTCACCACCTTCCCTTCCTCATCCCTTCACTTCCTCCCCCCTTCCCCTCCTCGTCCCTCCCCGTCCACCTTCCAAAAACCACCCACTCCCACGGTCCCACCCTCACCAACCCCCATCCACCCCCTCAAACCACCCCCTCCTTATCCGTAACCCTCCTCCCCTCCGCCCACCCCTTCAGCCCGGCATAATCCTTACACAAATGCACCGCCCCCGTCCCATCCGTCGCCTTCAGGTCAGGATGATTCAGATCTTGCCCTTCTAGCGCCGTGTCGCCGCAGCAGACTATCGACTGGCGGAGGTAGCGGAAGCAGTGGTCTATGTGGTTGTGGTTGTGTTTGCGTTCAGGTTCATGTTCGTGTGGAGGGGAGTGTGGAGGGGAATGGTGGCCGTCTCTGCGCGTGTTGTCGCGGTGGTGGTTGGTGGATGTCGGGTGTCTGGGTTCGGAGAGGGCGTTGTAGGATTGCATTATTGTGTGCTGAGCGGGAGAGGGATGGGTGTTAGTTCGCGTGCTTTTGTTTGGGGGGTGGGGAGGGGGGGATGAAGGGAAGATGGAAGGATGGAAGGATGAAGGGCGGCTTACCAGGCAATGAAGCTGGTGGAACACGCTGATGGAGTAAACGGCTTGGTCTTGGAACTCGATGGGTTGTGGAAGAGTGTATTGTGAGGGGTTGTCGACGGCTATGAAGCCATTTCCGGCTGTGATCGGGTTGGGTTAGACGTGTGTTTTGGAGAAGAACATCGCAAGAAGGACTTGAATGACGGAATGGTGTTCCGTACCAGGCATATAAGACCGCCAGTTCTCCTCAGTAGCATTTGCCGATGCTTCTGTCCTATGATCCGAAGTAGCAAGTGGATCTTTCCCGAAGACGACGGGCTTGACCTGGACTGTATCACGGACCACGGCAATAAGAGTCAGCACTTCTACCTCGTCATGAAAGGTCCATCGAGGTTACGACTCACACTCAGGCACCAAACCATTCATTTCACCAGCGAGATTGAACACCTTCTTTTTCCCGGAATCGGTACAGGTATTTTGAGATCCCCCATAATGTGAACCGCGCGTGTAAACAACAATACCCGCAATGGCAACCGCTCCAAGGAAGAAAGCAGTGACAACCAGAACCGGACGGACAAGAAGTTTGTAGTACGATCGTGACCGTAACCGTGACCGACCCGACTTGCCATTGAGTTTAAGTCTTCGGCTGGCGATATGTTGAAGACGATTCGAAGTAGCGCTTAGAAGACCGACATCTTCTTCTTCTTCTCCTCCTTCTTCTGATTTGTAGGACGGAAAGGTTGGGGACATGGAGAAGAGGTCTGAGCTGGAGCGAGAGGGCTCCATGTTGCTTGCACAGAAGTAAGGTAGTGAAGGATTTGTGCAGGGGCAGATGTTTGGGACCAGACTTGGGGTTGTGTTGGTTTTCCTCAAGCTGAGACAACCCGAACGGCGCGTGTGAAAGTTGTTATTATGTTTTTATGCTACACAACATGTATATCATCCAATAGTGTGTGTGCTTCGCATTTTCGTATTGGAATGGTTGACGTCAAGGAAGGGAGGGAGGCTTTTATCAGCCTTTAACTGCGCCAGTGTTGTGCGGTTGCGACTCGCCAGGTTTCGGGTACTTTACCGGTAACTGGAATGTGGGGGTTGATATGGCATATCTCTTATGGGAAACAAGTAAACAATGTGTCGGTTGCTCCTATCAGTGGAACTGTTTCTTGATTACAAGTTGATTGTACCATGGGTGACTTGAGATTATACAACCTGTATATTAACAGTGGAAATGGGAGTGGAGAATCACACAACAGGACTAAACAAACATCTTTCCGGTTCACCGATGCATACATAGTATCGTGATCTTCCCGTCTTCACTCCTCACTCCTCACTCCTCACCACTCCGCCTGTCATCTACTCTATGATCCAGTACATCCCCAAACCCGTCACCACCTCACCTCACCCGTTCGCCATTACCTCCTCCTCCTCCCCTCTACTCAGCAAGCCCCATATTCCCCACCGTCCACTCCCTAATCCTGTCAAAATCCTTACACTTCTTCCTAATATTAAAATCGCTCTTACTCCCTCCCTTCCTGTGCTCATCCTTCAAAAACACCACCGGCGTCACATCCGCCGTGCACATGATCGCCTTGCGAATCGTCTCAATGCAGTGATCAATGTGGCCCCTGACTACCTCCTGCGGCGCCCGGAAGGCCGTCACGTTGCTGTAGTCGTACTCGTTGCGGTAGGTGTATTGGCGGACTAGGTTCTGTTGGGGGAGGGAATGGGGATGGGTTGTTAGTTACTTAGTGTATGGGGAGTTGGGGAGGTGTAGGGAGAGGTGGAGGGGGAGGCAGAGGGGGAGGATGAGGAACGTACAAGGCAGTGCAGTTGGTGGAAAACATCCAAAAAACCCATCATCCCCCCGCCGTACTTTTCGGAGACGTGGGCGTAGTTGCTGGCTGGGGTTTTGTTTAGGCGGGCCATGTTTTCTTCGGGGAAGTGGATTGTTGGCACTGGTGTGTTGTCATCAGCATTCGTCTTCCACCACTCCTCCAAACGGAACCGAACAGAGCGAGTAGAATACTCACTACGCCACAACTTCAGCCAGGCCTCCTCCACCTCCGGAGTCGGGTGTCCGCGATAATGCGACGGCTGCATCAGATGGTTTTGATCTGTGTACTCAACATATTGGAGGTCGTTCGTTTCCAGGTATGGTGCTTAACATCGCTGGCGCGTCAGCACTTATTTTGCTTTTACTACCCAAAGGAAGGAAGAACGGCGTGGTAGATAGAGGAGGCAGTCAGTGGTAAAACTCACAATATGGTGCCAACTGCCTCGCACACGTAAGATCGCTTGGGCCTTTCCGTGCAAGAACAAATGCGTATACAGCCAGAAGTGTGATGATTATTGCTTGGGAAATGACCACAGCCGGATGTGATAATACTGAGCGTTGTGTTTGACGTTTGGCAAAGCCCGCGGACCAAAGCGAGCTGGGGGAGTTCGATCGGTTTGGCGTGCTGCCGTTTTCGGAATCCTCGACGGGGTCATACTTCACTTCTTCATGGTCCCTGTTTGCTGTGAATGGCTTTTTGAAGATGTTCATGTTGTCAACTGATACCAAAATTGACGCTGAAGAAGGGCTCGCCGGTGAGGTTGGTGATGTTGTGCAAGGTTGTTTGGAATCGGTTCAGATGCTATAAACAAGGGTGAATTGCCATCAGAGCAAAAAGGCTTCACCGATTCTGAGTACCTACCTACTATCGAAAGCTGCCCATCGTTGGTGGACGATCGCATGTATCTAGCGCTGGCGTTGTCGTTGCGCCAAATTTCCCTTTTGGGAACATGCGCTTCGCACAGCGAGCCAACCAGGCTGGCACACAGCACACGCATTCCAAGTTTTGGCTTGGAAACAGGGTAATGGAGGCCGTTCATATGGAAGTTCATTCAGGTAAACATTGTTTACAAACAGAAAACTGCAGCAAGCGATATGACACAGCAGGTTGTGGGATCCCCGGAACCACTAGACCCTTGAACACTTACCCCTAACCCTGACCGTCCCCTTCCCGCCAAGAGCCTGACGACAACACCAGACTCAAGGCATGGATCGAGACGTCGGCAGCAGCTCGCTGCTCGCAGATGATCTTGAGGAGGAGGATGACTTGGTCATAGCTCCATCCGAGTTAGGTTCAGAGTCTGATGCCTTCATCAAAGACCACCCAAGGTCATCCTCTCCCACTTCCCCTTTAGGGACGGACCATGATCGAGACGACGCCGAAATTGGGCATCCTCCAAGCGAGCATGACGAGGTAATCGATCCTCGTCTGAAGAACTATCCCATCCCTCTCGTAGCAAAGACCGTCGACCTGCACAACGACGAAACGTAAGCGTTTCCCCCTCCCAGTCCTCCTCACGACCAAAAACTAACACGCCCCACAGCGAACCGCTCCTAACCATCCGCTTCTGGATCCTCTCCACCATCTGGGTCATCATCGGCTGCTCCGTCTCCTCCGTCTACTACTTCAAGCCCTACTCCGTTCGTCTCTCGGGTTACGTCGTGCAACTGCTCTCCTGGGGGATGGGCGCCCTCATGGCGCGCCACTTACCCTCCAAGGAGTACACCCTCACTTTACCCGTCCTTCGCAAACAGATCTCATTCAACCTCAACCCAGGACCGTGGAACACCAAAGAACACGCCCTCATCATCGTCTCCTACTGGGGCAGCACCTACACCGCCTACGGCCTCGGCCCGCTTTCCGCCATGGAGCTCTACTACAACAAGCGCATGAGCGGGTGGTGGGCGATTCTGTTTCTCATGACCACGCAGCTAATGGGGTACGGCTTTGCCGGCTTGTATAGAGACGTGTTGGTCCGGCCGCCGGGGATGTACTACCCCGGTGTTCTACCGAACGTGACGCTGTTCAATGCCATGCATCGACACCCCTCCGTGACCAAGAAGTCATTGTGGTTCTTTTGCGTGGTGGCGGCGGCGGCGTTTGTGTACCAGTGGCTGCCGGGCTTCGTGATGCCTTTGTTGGCTTCTTTGCCGGTGGTCTGTTGGATGGGACGGGGTATGTATTGGAAGGCGTTTTTGTTGGGGAGCGGGACGTACGGGTTTGGGTTGTTGGACTTGTCGCTGGATTGGAATTATGCTTCGTTTTTGAGCCCGCTTTATACGCCGTTGTGGGCGACGGTGAATCGGTTTGTGGGAGCGGCGGTGGTGATTTGGGTGGTGTATCCTCTGGCCTACTTCTTTGATGTCAATGGGGCCCAGCAGTTTGCGCCGATGAGCTCGGGGACTTGGGATGCGGACGGGAATCGGTACAATGTCTCGCGGATCTTGACGCCGACGTATGAGCTGAACCGAACGGCGCTGGAGGAGTACTCCCCGCCGTATTGGTCGTTCAGTTACGCGATGCACTTCTTCTGGGGCTTCGCTGCGTCGACGGCGGTGTTGACGTACGCTGTCGTCTTTCACGGACGTCAATCTTGGGAGACGCTTCGAAGCTCGCTGCAAACCATCAGCAACCCATTCGCAAGGAAGGACCACAAGCAAAAGAAGAATGTTCAACATCGGGCGGAGTTTGACGACCCTTACCTCAAACTTACCGCCCACCTCCCCCGCGTACCGCACTGGTGGTACCTCGCCCTCCTCCTCTCCTGCTTCGTCATTGCCGTCGCCCAGCTCTCCGGCGGCGACATGCAGCTCCCCTGGTGGGGCCTCCTCCTCATCACGGCCATCTCTGCCCTCTTCACCTTCCCCAGCGGCATCCTCTTCGGCTTCACCAACGTTCAAATCGGCATGGACTACCTCTCCGAGCTGCTGGCTGGGTTCCTTTTCCCCGGTAAACCCATCGCCGTGCTCACCTGCACCGTGTACGGGCGGCAAATCCTCGAGCAGTGCCTCAACCTGGTCAGCGACATCAAGTTCGGCTTCTACATGAAGATCCCCGAGCGCGAGCTGTTTGTGGCGCAGGTGTATGGGACATTGTTGGGTCCGTTCGTCAACTGGGCTTGTATGCGGCTGATCATTGATACGCAGGGGAGGAAGCTGACGGGCGAGGTGGTGTCGGGGACGTGGAACGCTTTGAAGACGAAGAACTTCTTTTCGCTGTCGGTGATCTGGGGCGTGCTTGGTCCACAGGTTTTCTTCGGAAGTGAGTCCCCATATCGGTGGGTGTACTGGGGGTTTGTCGTGGGACCGCTGGCTGTGATGTTGTTATGGGTTGTACACAGAGCGAGACCAAAGTGGAAGGTCGAGAACGTGGTCAACCCGGTGGTGATGCTGAACGGAGCGACGCTGTTTCCCATCTATCCCACGACGAACCTGACGACATCGGTACTGGTGGCGGTCGTGTTCATGGGATACGTGTACAGATACCACCCGGTGTGGTTCCGCAAGTACAACTATCTGCTCGGGGCTGGGTTAGACTGTGGTGCGCAACTGGTGCAGATGGCCATGATCTTGGTCGTTGACTTGCCCAACGTGACGATGCCGCACTGGTGGGGGAATGATGCGGTCGCGGTGGACAAGTGTTATCCGCCGTTTGACTTGCCTGGGAATGTATTTAATTGAGACTGAATGGCAATGTGATATGATCAATTCTTTGCAATGTTGACATCGTGATCAGGAATTCGTCGTCGAAAATGGAAGGAATGCAGTTGAATGATGGACGTGCTTTCAAGTGTGCAAACGCTCGGGCCTCCTGTGCCGTGTCATTCTGAATATCTGCTCCAGCACATATGGCCCTGTAAATCCGCTATAAGCCCACTGTAGATTCCTGCTTCACCCATTTGGACCCCACTTCTTCTCCTGTCCCAACCTTCAAAGTTCCGGCCCGGATTTTTCCATCTGCGACGTCCTCACGACTCTTGAGTGGAAGTCAGTGGCACACAGTTATGATACATGAGCGGGTAAACCCAAGTCTGCATCTTTTTCTTTTCTCCCCTCTCAGCCATGATCAAGGAATTTCCAATATGTTGTAYGCAATGCGCTAGAGAGTGGTYAGTATCTGCACCGAATTTCCCTCTTGGACGCTGAAACAGGACAAGATGCTRACATACCTCCATGATAGAACTGATGRCACCGGGCATCCATCATCTTGATTCCCTTGCTCAGCGCATAGATGATCTTGCGAGAGCAGTAGAGGCAATGCAAATCATGAGAAGCCTGRTACTTGGTRTARAYCACCGAAAARTTKCCCGCCTGCAAATCYGGCACWSYCTCCGGKGSAACTTCCATGGTGGTGTTGCGGTCCCAGTACCAAGTCCAGTCCGTCATCATGTCTCCAAAGTTGTCCTTGTACGCTTCGACAACTTCTGGAAACGCGCAGGCTCTGGGAACCCAGGCTGGTAATTGTTGTTCAAACACACAACCTCTGGCTTGGGCTTCCTCCGGCGAGGTCCCGCACTCCTTCACTTCGCCTTTATGGCTCGGTTTGTTGTCCTCGGTATGGCCATGTCCATGATGCATAGCTGGAGAGTGGGAGGACTGGTGTCTTGTGGGAGGGACATGGCAGACCGAGCGACGAGTCAAGACATGAGTAAGAAGTGCCGTTCCAGCAACTGCTGCCACCAGCAACAATATCCACGGCCAGACGCGTCTCTTCACAGGCGAGTTCTCATCACCAGTCCCATATTCGCACCGCTTGAAGTCTTTCCGGTTGAGCTGTACTTGTTCATCATCCTCGCTATCTTCACCGAACTGGCCGGGGTCATATCTTGGCTTCCTTGCCCGAGACTCGGGGATCTGTAGTGTTGCCATCAAGTTGCTACACCACTGTCGTATGCCTTCGGTTGCCATGGTCTAAGGGAGCGGAGTCAGTACCTGCAGTTATGTCGTGGTTGGGTCTCTTACCGGATGATATCAACACGATGGCTATGTTGACTGTTCACAAGCTACGTGGGAGCTTCTACAGGACCAGGAGGACAACATTCATGTCGTTCTACCAGGTGAGTCGGTCCTAGGAATTCCCAGGGTGGTCGCCATATCACTGACATGCCCGTTGCAGTTTCCATGCCAGTTTTGCGCTTTACCAGCGAGCACCACTGTTTGGCGTTAGCTGTCGGGCTCTCCTCTCTTCCGCTGTAGCGCTTCGGATTTGGCGCCATTTTAGGGGATTAGCGGACACGGTAGCGCACGCCCCCAGCACATCGGATCCGTCCCGGCAATGTCCCGGTCCGCGGAACCTCCCGTAGTGGCTACGGAGGACAACAGKMCTGTTGTCCAATCCAAAACAATCTCTTATTCGGCGCCTGTCGTGTAAACGAGCGTTTCGTATTTGATCCAAGCTGATATTGGCTGCTATCACAAGAAATTCACGATTCGCGTTACACGCCTACGCCGCCCAGAAAAAGGCAACCGATCCTCCGAACGATCACATGGTTCTTGTAGCTACTACTACTACTTACAAGATCCCGGAAAACAACGAGGTGCTACACACCATTCTACCTTCCACGCCTCCTCCTCCTTCTCTTCTCCACATCGAATACCCAACCATCCCCATCCCGGCCAACACAATGGCCATCCAAGAAATGGACTCCGAGGAAGAGTCCAAGATCACCACCCTCCTCACCTGCTTCCCCCACGACCAGTCCTTCGAATCGCTCGTCCACATCCCCCGCTTCCGCCAGCGTCTCTCCATCCTCTCAGCATGGTCCATCTTACCCGGTAGTCGCGTCCTCGACATCGGCTGCGGCCAAGGCGACTCCTCCCTCGCTCTGGCCCTAGAACTCGGTCCAAGTTCCCACGTCACCGGCATCGACACCGCTCCCCCGGACTACGGCACCCCGTTGACCATCTCCGAGTCCCAGGAGAAGATCCTCCAATCTCCTCTCGGTGACCGCCTCGCCTTCCAAAACCAAGTCGACGCTGCTACCTTCTTCAAGTTGGAAGGTGGTGTTGGTAATGACTTGAAGAAGTTTGACGCCGCCACAGCCTGCCACAGCCTCTTCTACTTCCCCTCCCCCGCCTCCGTCGCCTCGTTGTTCAGGGAACTAGCAGCCGCCAACATCCGCAAAGTCTACGTAGCCGAGTACGACAACAAGCAAACTTCCTTCCCAGCCTCCCAAACGCCGCACATCCTCGCCGCCAAGGCGCAAGCCCTTTATCACGCTTACAAGTCCGAAGCGGACTCACATCATACCCTCCTCAAAGAAAAGGAGCAACAGGAGCAGCAGCAAAAGGAAAACCAGCAGCTCGGTCACATCTCCTCTAAGAACGGAGAGCCGCCGCTGAATATCCGCGCTGCGCCTGATGTCGAGTCCATCACCAAGGCGGCCAAGGAGGCGGGGTTTAGGGTGGGTAGGGAAGGGAAGTTTACCCCCAAGGAGGAGTATCAGGAGGGACACTTTGAGACGAGGTATGTGCGGGGAGTGAGGTTTGAGGCGAGGGTCAAGGAGGAGGGGTTTGTGAAGGAGAGGGAGGAGGAGATACTGGGGGTGATTGGGGAGGTTAGGAGGGCGTATGAGGAGATGGAGAGGAGTGGGGTGGAGAAGGTGAGGTGTATGGATGTTTGGTGGGCGGAGTTTGAGTTGGAGTAGTGTAGACTCGACCTTTGGTTTGCCTCCGAAGGGGAGGTTAAGTGTTTGCTTTTTTTGGTTATTGTGCGAGTTTTCATAGCTAGGTTTTATATGACATTGAACGATACGAGAGAACAGAGAGAAGTAGAAGAGTGGTAACGTCCTCATTGTTGATAGTCGTTCACCCGAGGGGAAAAAATTACCTGATTACATGGCTCTGTTCTTGCCAAGTCCCAGTCGGCCTCTTACCACCGCTCTTTCTCATCTCCCCAGCGGCACTCGAGAGCCAGTCTCCGAACTCTTGACACACTCCCCCTCTCCAAACATCACCTCCCTCGCCACCTCCCACATCTTCGCCGGCCTAAACATCATTTCCACCGTAAAGAACCGCCTACACTCCGCTGGCTCGTAAATGAACTGCGCCGGAACTGTGCCTGTACTCGCCTCCTTGCCCTTCCCATGCCCGTCCCGGTTATCTTTGTCTTCACCATCGTCTTCATCTCCTCCTCCCCCGAGGTAATATAAATCCCTAAAATTCACCCCTCCCTCTCCCCTCCATCCCAATCTCAGTGGGAACCCACCGTTGCCCACAGCTTCGGGGTCAGGATTAGCGGGTGCCAACTCCTTCAATCTCTCCAACTCCTCTTCCGCAAGAATAGGCTTTCGACCAGAAGACGAAGTACCAGAAGACGAAGTACCAGAAGACGAAGTCCCAGAAGAGAAAACAGAGGCGTTGGTAGCCAACTCAACAGCCCTCGAAACATGTCGATAAATGGTCCCGAGAGACCAATACTGTCCCCCTTTTACGCCTCCCACCGCTTGCATAGGCGCGTGTCGTGGACGGCCACCGAAGGCAAGGGTGCGTACCCCGCCTTGGTGACGGAGAAGGGAGACGAGGAGGGCACAGGTTGAGGCGCATTGGCCGTTTGTTATCTGACGGTGGGTGTTAGTTGGGAAACCTGTGGACGAATGAGAAAGGGAATGGGGGTAATGGGAGAGGGAAGGGGGAAAAGGATGGAAAAGGAAAGCGGTGGGAACTGGGAAGAATGGGACAGGGGAAAAGGGGAAACTTACAACAACGATATTCTCCGCCTCAAACGGACGACTTTCCTTGGCCATCGACGCAAAGGGGCCGTAACCATATACCGGGTCGGTCGCTGTGGAAGCCAAGTCAAGGTCGAAGTGAGCAAGCAACCTCGACATATTCCCCCCTTTCACCTTTTCCGGCCCAAAGAGGTCTTCCCACTCCCCAAACCTCCGCTTCTGATCCGGTCCCACAGCCGTCTTCGCCACAAAAGGCGGATCAATCGGTACCTCCCTCGGATCTTCAACATCCCTATAAACCTCACTATAAACCTTCCCCACCAGCTTAACTAGTTCCGTCGCGCGAAATCGCGTAGCCGTGCGGATAGCCTGATCAGGAAACAAGATCTTGAAAATATTAAACCCCGGTATCACATCCCCGCCCGTGTTCCCCATCAAATCCAGTATCAACTTCGTTTTGCCATCCTGCTTCGCAGCGCGGGTGATGAACTCCCTCGCCGTCTGCGAAAAACTAACACCCCCTGTATGCTGGAACGTAGGGATTTGTAAAACAGCGGTGTCGTTCTCTGGTGTCTGGAGGTAATACCCCCGTATAGAATCCTGCGTGTTGCGCACTACAGGATCGGGGTAGACACCTTCCATGCTCGGAGCGGGTCCATCACCATTTATGTGGCGCGGTGGTGGAAGTGATGGATCGGAGAAGCTCTGAAGCGAGGGAGCGTAGCCCGGTAAACAAGCGGCTTTGAACAAAGTCTCGCCATCAGTGTAGTTCATGGGTCCATTCGTGCTTGGCCAGATGGCGGTTGTGTTGACTTCCACCGTCGTGCCATTGTGGAATTTGAGGAGATATTGTGCTGCCCCCGGCCAGAGACCCTGGTAGCTTTGCCAGCCGCCTCCGGTGAAGAAGCCGGTGAATTGGTTGGCGGGTGAAGGGAAGAGGTGGTTGTACCGGGCGTCGGGGTCGTGGTATTCGAAGGTGAGGGAGAGGTGGGCTTGGAGGAAGTAAGCGGCGTTGATGGAGTTGATTTCGACTAGGTGGGATACTGCGTTTGGGAAGCCGGAATGCATCAGCTTTACGTCGCCCCAGGTGTAGATCCTGGGCAGTGAAAGTCCGTCTGATGAGATGGATACCAGGGGTGGGCTGCGGTGGAAGCGGAAGGCTTGGTGGGAGCAGAGATGGATTTCTAGGTGCCCTTCGTTGGCTCGGTGGATGAGATATTTGATGTCGTTGTCAAATTCGTATTGGCTTTTGTAGATACTTGTTTCGGCTTTCTTCCGGATTTTTTCAAAACCCTTGAGGAGATCGATGGATGGCGTTTTGTAGCCGGATGGTGGATCTGTCAAATTGTTAATGGGTTTTTTTTTTTTTTTCATGACTATTTCTTCATGGACTCACGTTTGAGACTATCCAGCGTTGACTGGAACTGAAGGTATTTCAAGTACTCATCCAGGAACTGTATTGCCCGCTCAGAGTCAAAGGGCATGGACATGAGACAGTCATATGCTGTCTGTCCTGGGATGTTGGAGAAGTCTCCATTGCCTAACAAAAGAAGGCGTCAGTCTTCATCAATACAACAATGGGAATGGGCTTCCACATACCGCCATTCTTAGTCCAAGATTCATATGAGCGGGCTATCTGGAAGCAAGCATTGTCGGTAACGACCTCATCATGTATGTTTCGAGTATGCTGCGCCGCTACGACTGATGCCAGGGCCAATAGCACGGAGAAAAACATCATGAACGCTGTCGTCGAGCCATGTGTGTTTGAAGGTGCTGTATTGGACACGGAGAGAACTGACAGTTCACGACGATGCAATCTGTCTGTTAGTGAGATAGACCTGTATACGCCTGTCATAGGGGCATAGACTAACACTTACAGCGATTGAGAGCATTCACTAAAAGTGGGGCATATCTTGTCTGATTGCGGGTCCTCCCGGGGAGTGCTTTTGCCCGGTTCTTTTTCTCACGGGGGCAGAGACACGACACCCGAGAGCTCAAGCACGAGAAGATCGCGGTCCAGCGTCCATCAGCGGCAAGGACTCCGATGTGTCATCCGCACAATGGCGACAATCTCCGACGGTGATCCGTTCCCCTCAGAAGAGCGCAAGTGGACGGGAGCTTCGTCGTGGTTTGGCGCGATGCTGGGGGGTGGCGCCAAGAGGGGGACGAAAGCGCTGACTGCGCCAAAGATCTCTGGCCTCGAACGCGGAACGCCGTGAAGCGCTAACGCCACTATAACCGGGGCGCTGACGATCCGATAGCGAACCGCCACGAAACCCGGTGACGGCGGCAGACTGGGCGCCGGRYGGTCAACCCGCCTCGAACGAAGCGTCCCGCCCGGGCGRGACACTGCGCGCGCCCCGGACTGGAAGTCCCGCCACGGCCATTGGTTGCCGCTGGAATTGCCTCGAGGGATGGGGGCCGTAGGGGCCTTAACCACCAAGCCATTGCTGGCTTCCATGGTTACCTAGGTGATCTCCCTACTGAACTTCCCCGGTCTAGTTTTCCACGGTGACCTGAACGGAGACGACCTCAGAGCTCGAACAGAAACCATGGACCACTACAGAGACGACCAAAGCAGCACCACCGTCCGGTCTTCCGCTTCCGGCTCTCACATCGTCGACGACGACATGGAAGAGAAGGAGAACCTCCTCGAGTCTGGGACCTCCCGTTCTCCGCCGCAAAAGAAGCAGAGCAGGGGCAGACTCGCGATCCTGAGTCTCCCATGTACTACCACCTTCCTTGCCTTGTCCAACGTCCTTTTGCTAGCAGCCTTGGTGGCTGTTACTTTGCGGCCGATAACAACAACGGCGACGACGACGACAACACATTCAACAACAGAACAGCCAGCACAACCGCTACGCAAGTTCCCCGAGCAACCACCATGGGAACCCCAAGTAGATTTCCGAACGGAAATCTTCCGGTTCCAGACTATCTATGGAGCGGAACCAAGTGAGGAGGTTGATCAGGCTTGGACTGCTATGATTCCTAGTATGTTTTTTCTTTTTTCGTATCTGGTGTTGAGTTTCTGTGAGCGTGAATAGGAAGTCACAAGTGCTGACCAGACAATTGAAACAAAACAGAAGGCAAAGGCTTCATCGTCCTCCCCAACGAGACAGCCGACGCCTTACCAGATCTTCCAAGGCTGGATAAATCCAAGAAGGAACAACATGCTATGGTTTCTGTTTTTCATCAGTTGCACTGTCTCGTAAGCTTTCCCCTGCCCATCCCCCATTCCCCCCTACAGCAGCCACTAACTCCCTCCCTAGTACATGACCCGCGCCGGCTACTTCGCCGCCAAATCCGGCTCCCTAGACGAAATCAACACCCCCCATCTGATGCACTGCTGGGACTACCTCCGGCAAGGAATCATGTGCAATGCCGACACCACTCTCGAATGGATCACCCCTCCGGACGAGACGGGCAGCACGGGGTGGGGGTATCAGCACACCTGTAAAGACTTTGGGGCCGTGTTTGAGTGGGCTGAGCGCCATCGGTTTAGGGAGTGGAAGGTTATTCATTAGGTAGTATCTAGGGGAGAAAGGGGGAATGGAGGATGGGGAAATGGATGTACTTGGCAGGCGTAGAATCCGCTCCAGCCCCAATGCGTAGCCACTTACTTGGGTAGAAGTCGTTTCGAGAACTTACCGAGTTGTGTGGTAGTTTGAGGTTGTTGGGGTTGAGTTTGGTGCCTGCCAAGACGTTCGGTTGGGATGATTGGGTTGCGCTGGGGGGCACATACATGGGTTAGGTAGCACGATCGATCGGGCTCGCGGGAAGAAAACAAGCATGAGATTTTCTTTTTTTTTAATCCATGAAAAAAGGGGTGACATGGCTGTGAATACTTACCTCTACCTCCACTTGTATCTCTCCTCCTCCCACCTTGAGCCCCGAGTCCCCCCAAGTCCCTGACCGAGCCCATTGTGTAAACCCGGAGTTTTCATGACCATAGTTCTAATCTCCGTGCTCTTGACTTCGCTCCCCTGCCTCATCTCCCCTCGTCTGGTTTTCTCTCCGTGAAAGTTTTAACGTAGTAGCAGCACCTCCACACTTCATCTGGTGATACCAATCTCAAGTATACCTACCTCACCTCACCGGATTCAGTAAATGCGTTAGACAAGAAACCGTATTGCGTTAGAAAAAAGTACTGGCATTCACTCACGGCCAAAACACCCGCAATCGCTCGAAGTACATCCATTCACCTCCTCCACCAAAATCTGTCCCTCCATGGCTCCGGTCTGCCCAGGGAGCGACACTAACATTTGCGCCCAGGAATAGCCTAAAAAGCACCACTTTGATACCATCTTGCACTCACGGTTACCCATCTCCTCGGTCTCTTCTTTCGTCAATGGTTGTTTCTTTCTCTCGTCAACTTTAGGATCGGAGTTTCCCTTATCGCTCGAATCGGACATTTTTTTTTCTCGAGCCTTGGGGCCTGATCGTACACCTCTGAGGTTCTCTCCTGACTTCAGGTTGTTGTCCCAGGAACCAAGACGACGGACGGTCTTGACGCCAGAAGAAACATGGAGAGAGATTGATGTTGCAAGGGAAGTGCTGGTGGTGCAAGTGTTAGTAGTGGTCAGACTGTCAAGAGAAGAGGGTTTTTTTTAACGCAATACGGTTTCCTGTCTAACGCATTACGGATTCCGCCTACCTCACCTATCTCGCCGACCTAGACATCGTCATCACCTATTCCGCATATCGTGCCCAGCAAAAACACTACGTATTCTTCGATATTCCCTACATGCATTTTCACCGCTACTTTCTTCCCGTCCCTCCCTCTCCCCCTCTTTAGCCTCAGGCCCCTCGGGTATAGAAGGTCTCTCTGGGCTTGATCGAAAGTGGAATTGATGATGTGTTCTGCATGATACCTATGCAAGATATAAAATGCAACACGTAGAATGCAGAAATCGCAAGTGACAGTGGGGATTGGGCTCGCCTGTCAGGGACTGTGACCTGTACAAAGGGTGTTGATGAAGGGGACTTCGTCCCACACCTCCATTCAGCTTCCAGCTGTGACGTCCCCCCACGGACCTTTCCGCAACGGGCCGGGGGACCCGCTTTCCGGCATATCAAGATCGGGGACCACCACCCCCGTAACCCCGTTCGGCTCCGGCTTGGCATCGCTTGGTAAGTAAGCTTGGCGATTCCCGCGGCATCTACCCTGAGCTACCGCACCGCGCCGCACAAAACCAGAGTTACATACGTACCTGCGATCTTCTATCCTTCATTACCATCACGTAAATTGCCGAAGCACAACATGAGGGGTCCGCCGTACTCCAGCAACTCTGAGCAAACCACCGCATGAAATACTGAGACATGCTTCCATACCTTCTGTTGCACACTGTTAGTCTATTACACAAGGGTCCCATGAATAGTGTCCGCCATGGGAATGGTGGCGTGAATGGCGGGTAAACCCCGTGGGGCCCGCGCCACTCGTATGACAACAAGTCGTAGCCAACCTGGACTACCCTTGATCGAGACTCGAATGTGATGCTGTGAAAACACACAAGGTGCTTGCTGTCGTGGGTAGCAAATGGGGTTCAAACTGGAGGGGAAGGAATTCGGTTACCGCTTTTACCGAGACACATGTTTCGTGTGGGTTGAACAAGTGTTTCGACGGCGCTGAGGGGAACACGACGGGCGGATGTGATATTGGTTGTCCTGATTCTAGACTGTAGGGGTTATCGCAATTCGGGAATTTCCAATTGAAGTGACCTTTCGTATATCTACTTACCTCGGTCGGCGAGCCTATCCCCACCACCACCCTGAAGACTGCTCCAGATCTTCAGCATATTCAAGTTCGTGAGGTCATTGTTGATAAGTATAGTTACTTATATCCCCGCTCTGGAAATGGATAACGATGGCGTGAATGTGCATCTTTAGACTCATTAGTCTGGCAAGTTGCGCGTTAGCCGTAGCTACACAGTAGACAATACAGCACTAATGAATGGGTCCTTGGGGTTGTTGTCACTTGTCTCAGAGCCTCCTCCACTTAACCCGACACCGGGCTTTGATCCGCTCCTATCCCCGGCCGGCCGCCGGACCTGAATGTAACAGATTAGCTCGGCATCTAGCCGTCCCAAGACCGGAACTCGGCCAATGAGACAAGAACATCACCCGCCCGGATCTACAGATGTGCGCCTGCGATCTCGGTGGTTTCCATGCATGGTATCGGGACCTCGGGGGGACTAGACTGCATAGGTTAGAGGATGACGTCCTTGTTCTTTTCCAGATCTCCATAAGGATCCGATACTTGGGAATCTCTTGAGTGTCGATTTTGGAGACCTCTCTCTCTCCCTCGAATGGTTCGGGATATGATCCTGCAGGTCGCCGACTGTGAAGCTTAGTAGTTACCTGTTAGGGTTACCCAACAGCGATCTCCGAAGACTTGCTTGGTGAAACAGCCCCACGAGCACTTACAACTGTTTGGTTGGGCATCGAACTCGCCTTGATCACGTCCTCCACCACTATGCATGACGTGAGTTCCATTGTTAGGAGCCTCCCGATGTTTTTTTCTCGCCATCCGCCCGCCCGGAAAACCCAAAATGAACCTCTTTGACTTTCCCATCAAGGATCCCTTGCCTTTCGAGAAACCYATYGGGAAATCTCTGCMGTSCATGGTGRGGGGWGTTACCATTCCGGAAGGTCTTRKGGTATTCTCAGCTTTCAGCTGTGCTGCAATGTCGATCACTAGCGCTGAGGATCTGATCTAGGCGGGCTCGGATTCTCATCTAGGTGGTTGATCCTCTCCATCGCTGCTGCTGCTGCAATTCGCATCTCTCCCCTGCTTGTATGTCATGTCAACAAATCAGTGTTCCGATGTTGACCGTAGATTCCACTCTGTGCTTCCACGGCCTCCATGTTGAGACAGGTAAAGAGTCGTCGGAATGAGACTGAAAAAAGGCATGAGAGTGCCTTCGCTTTTCTCCCCCATCGTGAGAGTGACACTTGGGACACTTGCCATTGTCGTTCACTCATCCTGTTCAGCTTCTCCGTCTTACCCTACCCATCAATATCCCGTCCTCAAACCTGTCTTGGTCTCAAAGTGTTAGCTCCGTTACACCAGGTTGAAGCCCTTCCCATCCACTTCGCAAGCCGTCACTCGTCAACCGCCACCATTAGCAACATCTCAACAACAAGCTGACTGGGTAATCTCACGCTTACGGTTGCTCAAATTGTCCTTCTTCCTTCTCCAATGCCGTCAGGACAACGCAGTAAAAGTGGATGTTGGACTTGTCGTCTGCGCCGCAAAAAGTGCCTCGAAGGAGGACCACCCTGTTCAAACTGCGAATCTCGAGGCATCTTTTGCCATGGCTATGGTCCCAAACCCAACTGGAAAGATAGAGGAGACAGGGAAAGGGAAGAGGCGAACAGGCTTCAACTCCAAACACGAAGACGTCGAAGATCAACGGCCACCCAAAGCCATGCCTCTCACCCATCCGTGTCCNTCGGTAGCCCTCCCCTCCCGGCCGCTGAGTCCCCTTCGCTGTCGCCGTTCTTGTCGTCCGACTTTTCGTTCCCGTTGTCCCCTTCCTCGGGGCATGAACGGAACGCAGCGATAGAGTTCGAATTTCTCGATGCCCTAACGATAGCCCCCGACTCCCTTACTGCCTCTTACAACGACGATATCTGGGCGAGTCATGGCCACACGGATGCAGCCCTGGTCGACATTTCACCCTTGGAGCCCACAGCGCTACAGCGTCTTCCTGGAGTTTCGGAACACTCCAAGCAACCATCAGAAGTGCCAACACCGCTCAGTCTCTCCTGCTTGGGCGACAGTGGCACTGGTTCGGGGATGCATGGTCCTCCAACTTCAGAGAATGATATCGAGTTGGTCATGCACTTCATTGRCGAGMCGTGTTGTAACGGACACGTCTCGCCGATGAAGTGCATGACCAACTCGATATCATTCTCTGAAGTTGGGGGACCATGCATCCCCGAACCAGTGCCACTGTCGCCCAGGCAGGAGAGACTGAGCGGTGTTGGCACTTCTGATGGTTGCTTGGAGTGTTCGGAAACTCCAGGAAGACGCTGTAGCGCTGTGGGCTCCAAGGGTGAAATGTCGACCAGGG